>RJVU01047120.1:6881705-6906587 GCA_003731715.1 Anabarilius grahami | reverse complement strand
GTTGCTGTTGTTCCCAGTTCCTTCCACTTTGTTATGATACCACTAACAGTTGAATGTGGAATATTTAGTAGTGAGGAAATTTCACGAATGAACTTATTGCACAGGTGGCAACCTATCACGGACCCATGCTTGAATTCACTGAGCTCATGAGAGCGACCCATTCTTTCACAAATGTTTGTAGAAGCAGTCTGCATGCCTAGGTCCTTGATTTTATACACCTGTGGCCATGGAAGTGATTGGAACACCTGAATTCAATGATTTGGAGGGGTGTCCCAATACTTTTGGCAATATAGTGTATATAATAATTTACTAACAGATATTTTGGGGTTAGTTTGGCAATATATAATACTGCATAAGCGGGCTATTAAATACACTATAATTGAGATATATTTAGGTCAAGGTGTCTTTATTAGTACCCAAATGTAAATTTGTTGTGCAGACAGGAGATTCTGCAATCCACTTAAGACAATCCATAAAACATCAAAACATTCTATAACCATAAAATGTTAAAAAATAAATAAATAAATAAAATAAAAAGTCATGACAATGTGCTTCTTCACACACCCTCGACTAGGATTAGGATATTTTGATGATATATATAATACTGTATAATTCTAAGATATTCTAAGATACATAATATTGTATAACTGGAATATTCTGTGATATATATAATACTCTATAATTGGGATACTTTTGGGATACATAATACTCTATAATTGGGATATTTGGGGGATACATAATACACTATAACTGGGATATTTTGGGGATAGACTCTATAAAATGGGATATTTATGGGATTATATAATACTCTATAACCGGGATATTTTGGAGATATTTTCAGGATACATAGTAATCCATAACTGAGATATTTTCATGATATATGGTACTTTATAACTAGGATATTTTGGGGATATATAATACTCTATAACTGGGATGTTTTAAAGTTCATATGACAAACACAAACTTAAAACATAAAGAAAGATGTTATAAATTTTATCAGTTCACAGAGGAAATTCCTCACAGAAACTCTGGAGATCAGTGTGATTTAAGAAGAAAATTAACATCAAATAAGAACAAATAAATTCCTCCTGTTTCATTGCATTCCATTTCCCTTTAACAATGGGATTTCAGCTGAAATGAAATACTGTTTTGTTTTCACATAGAATTGGCCAGGAATGGTCAGAGTTTCCATATGGACAAGCTGATGTTGTTTAGAGGCCCCCAAGCAAAAAGGGGGTCTTGGGGGGCCCTCTATGAAATCCGTGACCTCAAGTAAAAAGGAAACAAGAGAATACTAGTAATACTAATGCTAAAAACCCCACAAACATACTCAAATAATATGCAGTTGATTTATGTCTTGTTTGCGGTGGAGTTATTTGCATGTGGTGACATAGATATGCAGACCACAGTATCCTAAACTTTGTGTCCTAAGTTATGACAGTTCCAATGAACATCTATTTTGAGCATTCACTGCATGCTCATATTGCTACAGGTCAGGTTTTACATGATTACAAAGCTTCTAGGGTAACATAGTGTTTAAATTCAGAATGAATATAATCCATCAATGCCATACAGAATAATACAATATAATACTTTATGAACATCTGGGCAGCTATTTAGCTTTGGGCATGATTTAGAGAAAAACATAGACTCGTGTATGGTGTTTTTTTTTTATAATGCCCTTCACCCTTCACATTCCCTTTGAAAATAAAATAACTTTTGTGCACCCATACATTTTTTTACATGTATTTGTTTAGTAGATGCCTTTTTCCAAAGTGACTAAAAAATTATGACACTTAAAAACACATTAATCCAATAAAGATTTGACATACAAATTTCTAAGGCCTTTAAATGAGCTACATTATCAAAACTTTGCTGAAAAACCTGTTATATACAATCTACTGCATGCCTTTTGTCGTCTGATTGACAGTTTAAAGCTGCAGTCCGGAACGTTTTTTTGGTTAAAAATGATCCAAAATCAATTTGTGAGCAAGTACATAACCAGCCAGTGTTCAAAACTATCTCCTTTCCTTAGCCCGATTCACAACGGTAAGCTTGTAATAATGTTTTCCGTGGGAAATTCGAGCATGTAGCCGTTCGTCTGTGTGTCATTACGTCACGTCTGTTTACATAAAGAAAAAGTCCCAGCTAGTAGGCTATATGCATGTGAGGATGGCAGATCATTTCTAGCCTTTTCTCACAGCAGCTGGAATAATTAAATTTATGATGGCGGATTGTATGGCATGACAAATTAATGTTAGAGATTAGACTGTACAGAAATTGAAATCTACAGGTAACGCTAATACATACACCTAGTCACGCAATGCTGATGTTGTTAACATTTGAGAACAAAGTATAACAATAATAATAATTTGCACAGTTTGATGTGATATGAGATAAGCGATCGTTAGATTTAATCACCACCGATTTATTGTAATGCTTTTTTTTCTCAGTTGATCTCAGCAAAAGTTACAGATTTGTTCTTATTTTGGTCATACTTCCAAGACTACAGCCTGTGATTCTGAAGTACAGTATCCACAGGTGAGGTGACTGACAGCAAACATTAGATTCATCCGTGCTGAGGAGCCGTGCTGATGCACAACCCACGTAAAGATGATAATTCCGCAAATAACTGCAATTGCAGGTTTCAAACAGAGATGGCGACAAAGAGGCTTTAAAGCAGCTTTAAAGTACTTTTTTAGCAAGTAAGGCTTCTAAAATGTTCACCTTCAGGTCATTGTTTACGTGTCTTTTTGCTGTGAAATCTTTTAATAATTTGTATAAAGTAAACATATTGTTACTTGTTAGTAATATTTCAAGATAATTGCTTACTGGACTGAATCAACTTAGGTTTACTGAATTATCCATACATATTTTTTAGAAAAATTGTTAAAGTATCATTGTGTATCATTTATTTGTACATTTCTCAATCATCATTACATCGCATTATATGTTTTGCACCAACAGTAAAAACTACATAGCTTTGATTTAAAGATTTCAGAGATTTGATTGCAGCATTACATAAAACCAATCTTAATACATTATTGAGAGATATAGAGTGACAACTGATATTTCTATGCATTTTGTATTTAGTCTGTTATAAGGATTATTTACATTTCAAGCTATCATATTTTAAAGTTTTTTTGTAATATAAATATCAGCAACTACTTACATATTTTTGCTCAATTTGGGCCTCTGAATAAAATTAACGTGTTTTTTTTCCCCCTCCTGAGTGATAAAGTGATACTGTTTTATAGGAGCAATTTTACCTCTTAAATCCCTATATGTGAAGTCACAAATGTGTAAGTTAATTCTTAAATTAAAGCATTTGGTTCTAAAAAATTGGTTAAACAATATATATAATAGCTGACACTGAACTGTGGTGACAGTTTGGGCAGTAAAAAAATAACAAATTGAATGTTGCAGCTTATATAACTGTCTTAAAGGTACAGTAACAAAAAGGTAATGTAAAATTACATTAACATTTTTGGGAAACCTGCATTTAGATTATTTAATTATTTAAATAAAATTCAATGAATAATTTAGATGTAAGAAATCAAATTTTTGCTAGGCTATATAACCCTTTTAAAGCAACATTTCACTCAAAAAACGAAAATGCCATTTGTAATCACGTGTAATTCTTTTACATCCCTCCCTCTTCTTACTCTTCCATTGTTGTATAACTGATTTCAATGTCCTCCAACTGTTAATTGCCCTTTTTTAATCATATACTGCAGTCTGTCCAGCAGATGGCAGCATGTATCATCTTATGCACCACAGCAAACTCCTGACATCATCAACCTTGTGACAGAAATATCCATGGTAACACATGAATGAATTCAGACAGCTTACTGTAATGAATAAAATGAACCCAAAGAAAAGATACTGCTCCTCTCACATAAACATTAGGATTTGCAAACTGGTGAATATTTAACATCAAGTATAGGGCTCAAGATTTGGCTGGTTCATGGTCCAGTTAGCCTCTGCTGGAAAATGCTGTAACTACACCGTTCTGTCTTT
Source organism: Anabarilius grahami (assembly GCA_003731715.1). NCBI lineage: Eukaryota > Metazoa > Chordata > Actinopteri > Cypriniformes > Xenocyprididae > Anabarilius > Anabarilius grahami. The sequence goes on along the minus strand of RJVU01047120.1, from coordinate 6,902,567 downwards.
CTCCAGGTCACTACGATGGCCTCTGAATGAACACAACATCTGTTCTTAATCTCTAGTACAGTTACATGTCAAACAGGAAGGGACTGATAACATATCTGCTCAAGCGAATCAGGCCAATTAGCTTCCTGCGAACACAGAGTGGACAGTCAATAGTGACACGGAGGGGTCACTAGCCACTGGCTTTTAATGACATGCTGAGAGGAAGCAGGATTAGCGAGGGATGATGTCATCTCTGCCACCAGCAACTGTGCCCTGAATGACATTTCTATTACTCTGTGTTGGCTTATTAAAAAACTCGTTGTCATTTTAATGTCAAAGAGACACCGTGAAAGAATGTTTGTAGGTGACAAAAAAACGAGGGGATATAGTGTACCGATCTCCTTTCCTCTGGTTTATTTGCTTGTTATGAATCATACAGTGGATGGCTGAATTTATATTGCTTCATGCAGCAAGAATGCACAATTTGTTCAAGTCTCAGTACGACTTCTCGAAGATACAATAGATTCCAATACATCTGTGTTACATTACATCCATGTTAGATCATTTTATGACTCGCCTTTTTTGGAAATCTGCGTACTTGGTGATGTGGAAATATATGTCACTTTGACCGGCTGCGACCAAAATCGACTGTTTTCTCATCCCAGCATGAATGAAAGCTTGGTTCTGATAGTTGTTTTTATGGATGGATTTCTGAGTGAATGGTTTCAGCTGTTTCTGTACAGCTAGGGTTTTTAACCAAGGGTTTAGAGAACATTATCATTAATATATTATTCAATATTAAGAGCAAGATTGCTGTTGTTGTGAATATCATATCATATCATTCAGCTGTAGCCATGACACAGTATTGCCAGCTCAGGCTTGTTCACACCAAGGACGAAAATACAATAACTATAATGATAAAAATCTTTTTAGCTTTATAAAAATAGCGGAGTCCACACCACAACTATAACCATAACATCACAGAGAAACAATATATTTGGAATCAGTTTCAAAATTTTTTTGTCCAGCTAAGGAATAATAATCATTAGCAGCCAATCAGAATGCTCAAGCAGATGACAAATTGGAAGATGACTTACGAAATCATTAGGTCATTTGTACGAATTCATACGAATTTGGCAACTCAAGTCAAGTCAAGTCACCTTTATTTATATAGTGCTTTTTACAATGCAGATTGAGTCAAAGCAGCTTTACAGTGATAACTGGTGAATAATTTTGTCCAGCTTAAGTAAATTCAGTATTGATTCATTCAGTTGTAAAAATCAATAATTAGTTCATTTATCTATATATCAGCACTGGAGAAAACAGTGGTGTCATCGTCCAGCTCAGTTCTGTTCGCATACAATGGTGTCAATGCAGGCAGATCAAAAACATTGTTGAATATCAAGTGTCCCCAACTAAGCAAGCCAAAGGCGACAGCGGCAAGGAATCCAAACTCCAACAGGTGGCATCAGATGACAAAGAGTGATAAGAATGGAGAAAAAAACCTTGGGAGAAACCAGGCTCAGTCGGGGGGGCAGTTCTCCTCTGGCCAACAACGAACAGTGCATGATTATGACTCGTAAAATATACAGGATTTAGCAGAAAACGTATTTTTTGCAAAATCGTTTGTATTTTACAAGTTGCCAAATTCGTATGAATTCGTACGAATGACCTACCCCTAACCCCGCCCCTAAACCTACCCATCACTGGGGTTTAGACAAATCGTGTGAGGTCGTACGAATTAGCCACCTCATAAAATACGTACAAATTGGTCGTAAAATAGCATTGGACAAAACTGCAGTGCAGGATTATAATAAACAGAACAGGTTTGTCCGAAATCGCATACTCTCTTTTGAGGTACTTATTTTGAATTAGGGCTGCACGATTAATCAAAATTTATCGAAAGTTGCTTATAACATGCATTTGGAAAAGCAACACGCGTCAAACATCTTTCCAAAGATGAGCAGCATTTATGAACCTCTTGTCCAACAAAAGACATTTAATAATGTTTTTACTCCAAACTCACTTCATAACGTCAGTTGAGTGTTTGAAAACCTCCTTCTGTGAGATGATGTAGCTTCTTACACAGAATAAGGCACACAAAATATTATTTCATAGTACTCAATACATTGATAAAGGCTATGTCGATTAGCATTGCATTCTAAAAATATACTATATTATCATGAAAATACCTGAGAAGGCTTGAAGAACTCAGATAAATCATATATGTCTAGTCGTGTCATGTGACCTACTTCACTGCCATTCACAAATCCTCTCCTATGGCCTCATTGGATAGTTTTGTCTACTCTTTTATGAGTACTGTGAATTTGGACATTTGTCACATATTGTTTTTCACCTACTAGCCTATATAGTTAGGAAGTATGCAATTTCAGATGCAGCCAATGTTATCGGCCGTTGGTGTGGACACTAATATAGTTATCATTCTTGATGTGAACTGTCCTTAATAATAATGATAACAATAAAGATGAACTTTTTACAATTTTTTACTACTGTTGAAAACATAAATAGCCAATCATTATCCACCCGACTTTAAAAGCCTTGAGCATTTAAATCAGCAGATAACATGTAGCTGCGCTTATAATAAAAATAACATTATCATCCGTTGGTGTGGATGCTAATATAAATATTGTTGTAGTTATTCTTTGTGTGAATGGGCCTTTACGGCCTATTTTTGCTCCGTCAATGGAATCATCCAGTCAACGTCATTGCGTGTCTCAGAGCAACACAGTGGTGTTTTGTTCCTGAATGAATCAGTATTTTTTAAACAAATCAGTTGAGTGATTGATTCAATGAATCACTCATAAAGACAGTTTGCTTGTTTCTTTCCTAAATCAGCTTGTATGAATGAATCATTGGCTGAATAACTCACTCATGATAAAGTCACTTTTTGCTGCTTTCTGGCATAATAATGTAAATGTGCAAAATCCCCACCACTAATGATTTGCACAGAGATCAGCCAATAAAATTTGACAATCGTTGTGTAATATTATGTAAAATGGCCATTATGATGGTTTATTTTCTATAAACAGTATTGATATCTGATTCAGTCAGGATTTGAACTCAAAAATTATCTCAAATTTATCTTCTCTGTCATTTATGTTTTATCCATTCATTTTCTTTTGCTTGTCTGCCTGCTTTCATTATTCACAAGCTTTCATTCATCCCTCGTTCCTTTGATTCATCTGCCACACTCAATGCTAATATCTGTTGAATCCATTAGGTATTATTTTTAGCTCTGCTTTACAAAGGAAAGAAAATGTGGTCTAAATCTAGATGCATTCTCTTTACACAGACTCTCTCTTTTCCATTGACTCACTCCCTACTAAACAGGGTTGCATAAAATTCACAATTTAAGAATTAGCTTCCTTTTAGAGATGAGTTGGAAATTGAATTTGCACATCACACAGGAATTAAAGGGATAGTTCACCCAAAAATGAAAATTCTGTCATTAATTACTCACCCTCATGTCGTTCCAAACCCGTAAGACTTTCGTTCATCTTCGGAACACAAATGAAGATCCTTTTGATGAAATTCCTCCATTGACAGCTACGCAACTGACACTTTGACACTTAAAAAACTTAATTAAGAGATCATAAAACTAATCCATATGATTTGAATGATTTAGTCTAAATTTTCTGAAGAAACTTGATTGCTTTATATGATGTAGAGATTTAATTTAGGCTTTTATTCACATATGTACATTGATCAGCGAACATAAACAGAAACTCAACCAAACCTGCTTCATGCGCGAGCTCAAACCTCTTGTGGAAGGTCAAACGTGCTGCATAACAAGAGAATGTACAACCTTAATTTGTTACATCATATATAATGTATAGATTTTAATTTATATAGACTTTATAGATTCAGTTCTGCATCCTGTTTGCTACCTCAATTTAAACTTGACTTGTGAATGGCACACAAACCTTTTCATTCACAATGCGACTCTCTCACACGCATGCTGCGGTATATATGAACCTCCCCTTCCCCCCTCCGGCTGACTTTTTCCTGAATGGATGCTGAAGCTCAGGGACTGTCAGCCTCCACGCTGCGGCTGTGGCTCAGCTCTCCGATAGAGGGGAGGGAGGGATGCTGTAGGTATTAGTGGCTTCTGTCGCCATTACATGTGCAAGCTTGAAACATCCAGCCTCCCATCCGATGTAGAGGAAGGGGGGGGGCGGGTGTGTGTGTAAGGGAACTCTGTCATTCACACTCACCCTGCCTGAGGATTACAGCCCATAATCTGCACGGCAACAGCCCCACGCTCTCTCTCTCTCTCTCTCTTACTGAGATGATGGAAGGAAAGAGGGAGGGGGGAAGAGATAGAAAGAAGAGATGAGATTAAGAATGGCTGCTGATTCATTCATAATTTCCTCTCTATTCACATTCCCGGCCTGCACTGGTTGGGCGTGGGGGGGGGGGACAGGAAAAACTGAGCATCACTGAGATGAAGGAGGGCGAGTGAGGACGAGCACAGCTTCATCCATCCACACCCCCATCTTCATCAGCAGTGAGGAAGAGGAGGGAGCTAATGACGTCATTTCAAAGGCACCGCAGTACAAAGTTACAATGAAATACAGACATGCACTCGTTCAGCCAAAGATCTGACGCTGGTGTGCAAAAATGGATTTGAAGCACAATTCAGAATCTGAAGTTGTGGGTTTAAATTGGCTGAAAATGTTTCAAACCATTCGTACGATAGATTATGGAAAGTATTTCCATACGCAAGCTTTTTTTATTAGGACCGGTCGTTTCGGGAAAAGGGGGGCAGAGCGCATGCCAGTGCAGTTGCTCGGGCTTGACGTAAGCACGATGATGTCATCGATTCAGGAGCACAGAGAACTAGGTGCTGTTCTCTGTAGTTGTTCTGGAACTAATTTTGGAACAAGTCTACAAACTCCAAGAGACAAAATATAGCATGATTTTGTGTGGCATTGCACTGTTGTACCATTGAGGTAAAGACAATTGCAAAAACTCTTAGATGAGCCATAGATGTGTCCAAAGGTTCAATTAAGATGAATATACATTGATGATGTCATAAATCTATTGGGTCAAGGTTTGACCCATTTGGTAAATGCCTTAACTATACCACATCACAAAGTCTTTCTCCATTGACAGACATTTAAAAGTAACCGTAGCTAGTAGATATTTGACCAATGCCTGATTCTTTTTGGATCGAGAGCTTTTGAAAGTGTGAAATGTTTTTTTTGTTTTTTTTAAATGATTAAATTATTAGGCCTATTATTTAAATTATTCATTAAAATACAGTACCATTTAAAAGTTTGGGGTAGGGGTGTAACGGTAAACAAAAATTGTATCCTTTTATCTTAAGGATAAAAAAATGATCTCTGCTAATGCTGTGAACTAGGCTACAGGGAGCACTTTCTTGCACATTATACTGTATTAAAGGCTATAATTAACAACAAAGCCCAAATGATTGAATTATCTGCTATTTATTTTTAGATATAATAATAATAAACACACATAATTTTATTCAAATATGTAAATTGCATATAAGGCAGTTTTTGCATTAACTTCTAAACTCCAATTTGATGTTAAAATATATTCATTTACACAGTGGCCATCATAACTTGTTTTCATGACAGATTTAAACATACATTAAACATATACATTACATAATCAAGACATGTTAAGTAAAATATAATGAATATATCTAATATAGTGCATATATGTAGCGAAAGAGTTCATTTCTCTAACGAACTAACAAGCTGTGGACACTGAATGGCATTTCTGAGGTAAATGCTACATGACATATTGTTTACAAGCTGTTTTATTCTGCGGTTGAAACAGTGATTGAGCGATTACACAAGATACGTTTCGGTAAGTTGTACTGTATCTTTCAACATACCATCAGATGTTCATTTATGTTTATTCTGTAACTAGTAATAAAGAGGAAGAGATGATTGCGTTCACTCGCGTTCCGCGTTGCCGCTTTAACTGAGGCGCGATCTGTCATGCCACATCAGAGAGTGACAAAACGGCATTTATTGTTTGAATTTTGTGATAAAATGGACAGAATTTGAGGGATGAGACTTTGTTTATTATCGAAAGCAACAAAACACAAAGCTTGTTGCGATTATTGGTGGTTAATGGTGGTTAAAAGTGCTTAATGGTCTACAACTCTGTATTCGTCGAACCGAAAGACTCGTTTTGAAAATTTTCGGTACGGATTTGTGTACCGTCACACCCCTAGTTTGGGGTCAGTAAAATTTGTTAATGTTCTTAAAAGAAGAATGTCATGACCAAGGCTGCATATTTCATCATAAGATGCAGTTAAAACAGTAAAATTGTGAAGTATTATTTCAATTTAAAATATCTGTTTTCTATTTTAATATATGCTGTATGCTTCATTATGATCAAAATCATCAATGGTGCATGAGGAGAGATAAACCTCTTCCCACTCTTGCTGAACGGGCATTTGACTGGTCTATCCTCCACTGACCCAGAATAGCATCCCTTTGAAAATGAGGTCAGCACCCCCTCCGTCTCATAAAAATAAAAAAATAATAACAGAAGAAGATTTTGAACGGGGGAGTGTGAGGAGAGAGAGACAAAATAAATCATGCCAGGATGACTAATGCCTTGCATAACTGCCTGAGAATCCCTCCTAGTGTTTATCAATGGGCGGTGGGCTGGCTGGATTTCATAACCCTCCCACATTCCCTTCAAAAAGATCAAAACCTGTGAATATTCACAGCGCCAATCATCACAAGCCGCCATAGGTAAACCGCACCGCGCAGTCGAAAGCAAACAGATTCTGTTTATAAAAGGGAAACGCTGGTTGTATTATTGTCGTCTATTGACATAATAATCTGAGGGAACTTAATCTCTGACCTCCATTTGTCCTCTCAAAGATGCTTATTATAATAATAAACTCTTTTGTTCGCTTGGAAATAGGAATGACACGGCCTGGCTTGGAAAGGATTCCTCAAGGATGTCATGTCTGACACAGTCAAACTGTGTGTCCCTCTATTTTGTCCTACTTTGTTTGAGATGGAGAATCCAGCGCTCTTCCGCTTTGACGTCATCAGCCATATCTGGCCTGTATTATGTTCACTCTCTCTCCTCAGGTTCCCCCTCGAGAGTTTATTCCACTGAACCAAAATAAATTGCCTATGAAACCGGATGAATCAGTCAACCCCCTCTTCCCTCCTCCCTATTCCCATTCCATCCTTTTTCACTCAGTATTACGTATTTGAAGGGAGTCTCGATGCGTCTTTCATATCTCTTCTCCTTTCTTCTTTTTTTCAAAGTGGGGCATTTCTTCCAGCACCCACTCTGTTTGCTCTTTTTAGCATCTTGCTGCTTTCCGGTTGTCACGCCTTATTTTGAGTCATGAGTCGTGTTGTTAGCGAAGTTAGCAGGAGTTTGAGGATGATGTGCTGACAGCAGAAGTGCTGAATCATCTGGAATCATCTTGGGGAGGCTGGTTGGACAGAGACTGAATTCTAAGAATAAAGTGGCCATAAAAGTGGCATATAAAAACATCAGGAAGCATTTTAGAAGTGGCATAATAGTTGATTTGCATTTTTTAAGTATACAGAAAGTGATTTTTAGATCAAACAAAACTGGACTGAAACAACTGCGTCACATTAGCCAGATCCCAATTCAGAGGCTGCATCCTTCGATGGCCACATTCGAAGTCCGATTGTGTCGCAGCGGCACGACAAAGGCTTTCCCTATTCGAAGGCTCCTTCAGATGTGGCCTCGAAATGTGTCCTTTGTTTCCCGGGCAATAAAGGATACTACAACATGGATCCTTCGCGGCCTTGCCTACCCCAGAATTCATTGCGCGCCGGTGACAACACATTTTTTAAACTTTAAAGCGGTTCAAATGTTGACTTACTAAGATGCGATTTTATGTAGTTTATACTCTTTATTATGTACATAAATGGACCAAGGTGAACACATTTAGACAAGAACTCTTTTTTTGTTTTCAGACAGTTAAATATAACTTCCAAAAAAGTCCAGTACAAACGTTACTGCAGCTGTCGCAGTTGTTGGATGTCGAGTAATCCTCCGTAGGCTAGACCGTCTCCTTTAACAATGCTCGGTTCGACCTTCACGGACTTAGAAGGCTGATTTGGGACACTTATGTAGAATCCACATGTAAAATCCTCTCCACCTCCCTCAGTTCTTGTTAGTGCTATGCTAAGCTAATATGCTAAGCTATTCACGTGCTAACCAAAGGTTAACTGAAAATATTTATCTTCTTTTTTTTTAAAGTGCTAGTGTCATGCAAGATACTATCTCACTTTCTTGATGGCTGATCAAACAGGGTGTTATTGTGATATCTCGTTCTAATTAATAGAAAGTGCTTTTCTTAACCAGTTAACGTTATACTGAGCAAAATGAAAACAAAGAAAGAAAATGTTTAATTTGACTATTGTAGCTTTTGTACCTGTAACTTTTTATTACTTTTACCCTTTTTTGTTCTTTTTTTTGTTGTTTCACCTCAACAAAAAGATAAATCTCTCCACTCCTCAGTGTTTACAACAATCCAGAGGTCCAGTCTACTGAATAAGGAATACTGGACAGGTGTGGGAACAGATGGGCTTAGGGAGAACCAAGGTGTTTGCGGAGCAAGCAGGTCAACAGCAGATTGAAGGAATGCGTTCGATGCACGTTTCGCTGGAGAGGTGTAATATTTCCCTCACAAATCCATAACAAAAACCAGAAGTTGCACTGACGCCACACACTTCATTTTATATCTATCCATCATTTCCAGAAGTGAAAAGAGGGTCATTTGGTCAGATAAAGTTCAGGATTGTTCTTGATTCTGTGATGATGATGGTTGGCATGGTTTCTGTTTCTCTAGCAGAAGTCACACATGAAAGTGAAGTTGTAGGCGGGCATGAGGTGGCTGAGGCCTTAAAATCCTCCAGGCCAGCCAGTGACAGGAACACTGAGCCCAGACTAAGAATAAAACCTCACACGCTCTCCCTAATCTCACATGTTTCAGAATGTGGGAATGTGTGTTATCTGAAAGTGTTAGTAACACAAAACTTACACCCAAGTTTGTTGTGTGAGAGGCTGATGCAAAAGACTGCTGTGATCTCCTATACCAGGGGTGTCCAACCCTGCTCCTGGAGAGCTACCATCCTGCAGATTTCAGCTCCAACCCCAATCAAACACACCTGAACCAGCTAATCAGGGTGTTCAGGGTTGCTTGATAATTACAGGTGCGTTGGAGCAGGGTTGGAACTGAAGTCTGCAGGACGGTAGCTCTCCAGGAGCAGGGTTGGACACCCCTGTCCTATACCACCCAGAAAACCCCAGCAACTACATAGAAATGTCATTGTCTATTCTGTCTAGTTCAGATATAGACAATTGACCATTAACAGGGTGCTTCATATTTGCCTGTTTTATTTTATTGTAGCAAAAAAAGTGTAAATTTGTGGTTAGTGTGTTTTTACAACAAATACCATAGTCAGACTCTGGTTACTGTAGTAAAAGCATAGTTAATTTTCCAATACTGTTTAATCCAAATTTCCTGTTAGTAAACTAGCTAGTGAAATATGTAATGTGTCACTAGTGACACCAAACAAAACTACAAAAAGGCTTTTAAACGGGTAAAAAGAAAAAATTATCTTGGCTGCCATTGGTCAACAATCAGATAGCCCCTCCCTCCTAGACCCATGCCATTAGTTGAGATAATAGAGTACCTCGCACGGGTTCCCCCACGATCGAAAGCCTATGCATGTTTCCCATAACATTTTGGAAAATCGCAAAAAATAAGCTCTGTGTTTAACAAAGTGTTATGACATTTAAACGTTTTGTCTATCAAGATAATCTTTACAAGTTAACACAACATTTATACATTTTGAAGCCTAAATAAAGTGGTCAGATATAAAAAGCTAACAGTAGGCTATAAACGGACTACAGCACATCATGGTCGCAGATCAACGTCAGCACCACCAAGCTTCCTCAAACTTTATTTAAAAAACAACTTTATTTAAAAACATGCTCGCTAATTATGATCTGTGCTATGTATGAATACTTATCCACTTTTTCATGAGAAATGCTGTCCAAACGTCCTGTTTGTCATGATGACATCTAAAGTCCCCGCCAAAGGAAGTAGTCCCTTTTAGGGCGATTGAACCGGAAGTCCTAAAATGCTAACTCGCTTCCGGGTTTTGCCTACAAAAACACGTCATCCCTGAGGTACTCTATGTTGTTGTCTGACAAACAGATTACAGTTATACGTTCTTCCAATGGTGCAGAAATTACACACTTCACCTTTAAGGGGCTGTTTGTACAACACAATTTTCGACTGAAAAGGTAAAACTTTTTATGCGTTTTGGCCGCTCACTTACACGACAGCGGCGTTTTAGCGGACTGAAAATGCAATTTTTTTTGAAAAACGGGTTTTCAAATGGCAGGTTTTTAAAAACTATACTGTTATTGTTTCTGCATAAACCACAAAAATATGAATTTGTGAAAACGGTGACGCAATGCACATGTGCATCACGTGTTCAGTCTATAGGCGCATTGACATCGCCAATTACTGGCCTGGCATGCATAATAGAGTACCTCAGGACTGACATGTTTTTGTAGGCAAAACCCGGAAGCTAGTTAGCATTTTAGGACTTCCGGTTCCATCGCCCCGAAGTCAATGGGTTTTTTGAATGGGTTTTTTCTAAATCACCTGAAATAAGGTCTGTGGTTAACAAAGTCTCTAAATATTTTCACGTTTTGATCTATGACATGAAACACACCATTTATAACCCGCTTGTGATATTTTTTTTAAACCTTTTATTGTGTCTTAAAAACGGCGGTTGCTAACAAGTTGCTAAAAGGGACTACTTCCTTTGGCGGGGACTTTAGACGTCATCACGACATTTGGACAGCATTTCTAATGAAAAAGTGGATAAGCATTCATACACAGCGTAGATCATAATATAGCCTACTATTAGCTTTTTATGACGACTTTATTTAGGCTTCAAAATGTATAAATGTTGTGTTAATTTGTAAAGATTATCTTGATAGACAAAACGTATAAGTGTCATAACCCTTTGTTAAACACAGAGCTTATTTTTTTGCGATTTTCCAAAAGTCTATGGGAAAAATGCATAGGCTTTCGATCGAGGGAACTCGTGCGCCGCTAACTTCCGGGTTGGCCTACAAAAAAACGTCATCCCTGAGGTACTTTATACAACGTTTTTAATAATTTTCGCAGATCCGTGTGAATGGATCGTTTTGAAAATGTTGTCGTCTATACGCGAAAAACGCAAAGGAAAAACTTTTCAGTTTTTAGTATATCGTTGTGTAAACATACCCTAAAACTGTTTTTCTCATGAACCACATTTGTTAGTCTGAGTAGAGAGAGCTGGCGTGGAAGCATGCGATGACATGATGTTTTAAAATGCAAAAACGATTTACATTATTAATGTGCATTTGGTAAGTGGTGCGAGCTTAGTGTGCATTATCCAGTATGATGTCATGACATGTGTAGTGAAGATCTCATAAGGGGGCTCATAAAATCTTTCGGTATGAAATCATCTTATTAAAAATGAAGCAGATGAGCGGAACATTGGCGGAACGGATTCAAATGCAGCTCCCTTGCCTATGATGTCAGAATTTTCCAAGGATTTAGAGAGAGAGATCGAATGAACGTAGGTCATAACCTGAAGTATTCATTAGAATATTACAAATTTAATGTGCAGTGTGGCTACAACTATATTTTATTCATTCTTAGTGTGTTGTGATGTTTACTCATTCTGTTCATGCTGATGTAAACGCAAATGAGGTAGTCAAGTATATTTAGCCATTTTGTTCATGCTTTGGCTGAATGACTAAGTCTCTTGTATTCACTAGCTTATCTTCTTCCTGCTGCCTCAGTATCCAGGAGAAGCCTGTTTAATTAAATGATGATGTGTTCATGCTAACTCCAATTTAAGTCACAATCAATGGAAAGCATTTAATGATTTAGGAAGGAGGTTTTCTGTTTGGTTTTAGCCCAGTGGTTCCAGCGGCCGAGCAGGTTACACAAGAACGTATTGATCTGATCTCTGTCCGGGTTCACACAAGTGCGGACAAAAACATAACACATAACACATATACGCAACACACTTTAATATTTGTATATTTATAAAGTTAGGGAAACTTTTTGGAACAACATGGTTGTGGATGAGCTCATGCAAGTTACAAGTAATATTTTATTTATAAAATGGATAAACTCAATTGCATGATAGCCCATTTATGTCTCAGAGTAAAGAGATAAACTTTAAAATATAGAGTAACATTGTGAAATATACAGTCATTGTGAGATAAAGAGTTGCAATAATGAAAAATACATTAGCAGCTGAGGAATATAAAGTCACAATGTGAGTCAAAAGTCTTGATAATGAGAAGCAAAGGTTGTATTACAAGAAAGATTTGTGTGATATTAAGTCGCAATTGTGAGATATGCATCGTAATTTTGAGGAAAACTTTGTGAATGCGAGATACAAAGTTCCAATTATGAGAAACAAAGTCGTGATTTAGGAATATAAAGTCACAATGTGAGATATAAAATTGCAATTATGAGAAACACAGTCACAGTTGGGTAATATAAAGTTATATTGCAAGATAATATCATAAATGTAAGATAAAATCACTGTTGTGAAATATAAAGTCATTTTGTGAGATATACAGTCACAATTATGAGAAGTAAAGTTACAATTACAAAAATTTAAAGCTGTAATTTTAAGAAATAATGTCACTACTGTAAGATATAAGGTCAAATTGTGAGCTGTAAATTTGAAAAATAATGTTGCTAATTTAAAAAAAATTATTATTAATATTTTACTCTGGTTCGGACATACACTCTAAAAAATGCTGGGTTAAAAACAACCCAAGTTGGGTTGAAAATGGACAAACCCAGCGATTGGGTTGTTTTGACCCAGCAGTTGGGTTAAATGTTTGCCCAACCTGCTGGGTAGTTTTATTTAACCCAACAATTGTTTACAAATTACTATATGTCTGGCTTAAAATGAACCCAAAATAGGTTGGAAATTAAAAATCAGACTCATAATTACTAGAGGCAACAATAATAATCAAAAAGATGAGCATTTATTAATAAGCAATTTAATAAATGTTTATTGTTTAAATATTATTCAAAAAAAGTATTAATAAATGTTTGTTTATTAAACATATTAATTAAATGTTAATTTCCAACATATTTTGGGTTCATTTTAAGCAAGAAATACAGTAATTTTTAAACAATATTTGGGTTAAATAAAACTACCCAGCAGGTTGGGCAAACATTTAACCCAGCCGCGGGGTTAAAACAACCCAATCGCTGGGTTTGTCCATTTTCAACCCAACTTGGGTTGTTTTTAACCCAGCATTCTTCTTGGACAATCTGTGATCATCCACAATCCAAGATCTGAGTTTGTCTGATACTATAAGGAAGAACTACTTGTTTTGTGTTGTACAGGATGAAACTTGAGGCTTCAGCACACACCTCTCTAGCGATCTCTGCTACAAACACGGAGCTCATCTGCAAGTCTTACCACGGCATATCTCATCTCAGAAGTGCGACATGAGACTGGCACGTCACCTCCTGCCCGCTCAGGTGCACTCAATGCTGTTTCACGCCCTGTTGCGTACTAAAGATGAACAACCATGGATCCTTGAGTCAGTGAAGAAACAAAACACGTCAGCTTCCCCAAATACAGTCACCACCACGGTACTCTTGTTAAAGATTCAAGTGTTTTCACTGTGTACTAGCCCAAACCTTCAAAAGGAGTAAATAATAGATGTCACTCAATGCATGCGCTCATAGAGAAACTCTTCTCATGTGTGCAGAAGTCACGTTGATTCTTCTTGATTCTTTCCAAGTCCCTAATCGTAGCAAATCTGCCACTTTTATTAAATGAAACATCAAATCCAGTGACTCTTGTGTAAGGGTACAGGATGTTCTGCTCTACAGTGTCAAATGTTCTATATCTGCACACAAGATGAACCATTAAACACTGGTGACCTTTTAGAAGTAAACTTCACTTTTTTGCCAATATGGGTATAGAAGCTGGTGGGTAATGGGAAACCACTGCTGGATCAGAGCTGAGGGTGATTTAGCATAAAAGGGAGTAAACATCTCCCAGTGGAGCAGTGACTGGCAGTAGCCACATGGTGTCATAAGTTTTGTTATGGTGTCATCCGAGCATGGGTTCCTAACAGTTCAACCCCAGCCCTCCCTTTGTCACCAACAGCCGCAGACCACATCCTGAACTCTGGTTTAGCGCTCTTCCTACTGATATGACTGCTATTCCACTGTAGACACTCATATACAAAGTACCGTGACCTTTGCTATCAAAATCGAGTTAGAGGACTATACAACTGCTTTACACACCAAAAGTAACACATTAACCAAGTTAGTCTCACAAAAAAAAATTAAGGGTCGTTTTTAGCCATAAATCAAATGAAATTTGAGCACATTTCTCCTTAAATTATTATTACTGTAACCCATATACAGTATATGCACTTACAGTAGTAATTTAATGGGAAATGTGCTCAAATGATCATAATTTAAGGGGAAATGTGTGCAAATTATCACAAACAATTGTAACAGCAACAAAACGGCAAATAAACACACACATACAGTCAAACCAAAATTTATTCAGGCACTTTGAACATTTCATTCATTATTACAGTTTATTCACTATAGTTAAAAAAAAAAATGGTAATAAAATATGACAAGATCTCAGAGTTAAACTGTGTCAGGAAAAAGAATCTTAATTATGTCAGATAACACTTAAGAAAAACATGGTCAGGTCAAAGTGTCTGAATAATTTTTGGTTTCCAAATTTTTATAAATGTTACTGGTAGTCCACTGTATGCAGAATTTTTGGGTATAATATGTCACAGTTTACTTTATTTTTGCCATCCTTACTTACATAAATGAACTATAGTGTCCTGCACCCACTAGTAAAAATATATCAAAAATGTCTGAATAATTTTTGGTTTGACTGTATATATATACACATACATGCTTACCAACACAAATGTATCATTAAAAATATTGGAGTGTCTCTTTATACTAAGTGCAAATAGCGTCCCTTGTTGGCAAATGCTATTTCCACTAGCTCCGCCCACCAATGTCTGGTTTTAAAATTCAACATCTTCAGTGGTGCAGCAGTAGTGAGTTAGGCTCGCAGATCTGGCTTTTAACGCGCTCGACCCGCGTTCAAATCCGCCTTTTGCCAAGCTCACATTTATTTTCAGTAAAAATGAAAATAATGTTCTAAAAGTGGAAGTAAACTGCGAACAATTGTTTAATAATATTAAAAGTGTTTATTAGGTAGGGTTAGGGGAAGGTGTAGGGAGGGTTTTTATTCTCCCAATAAGGCAGTATCCATTTAAAAATTGTAATAAATAGAATCATGTACTCTATGATATTATTGCGTCCTGTTAATGTACAAAAATACGGAGGTGCAAATAGTGTCTGCTAAATTAAAAAGTATAGATAGCATCTAATTACTGTTACTCTTATTGCAAAGAACTGATACTTTTACATGGTGTAAATAGAATACATCCCTATTTTCACCCAGTGTAAATAGCATATCGCTAAGAAAATGCTGCTATTGTCACTTAGTGTAAATAGAATATATTGCTAATTTCACTTAGTGTAAATATCAGCTGCGTGTGTGTAATATTATTTTTTGTATTTGTTATTGCTTATAATTTTTTGTTTTATATGATCTCATATATATAAAATTCAAGTACATTTATATGTGTCTACAAAACCAATTTCAATCAATTTGAGCATAAGACGAGGTAAAAAAAATTTTTTTTAAATAATACAAATGTAATATTTATAAAAAATGTAAAGTTGTTATAATTATTGTGATTAATGTTTATTTATGTACATGTTTATTTCTTACTGTGTGTTTTTTGTGTGTGTAGTTTTATATATTTTTTTAAATAGACTATTGTTTATATATGAATTATAAAAGCTAAGTAAGTGTACCATTTGGGCAGTGAGGGATCTGTGACCCGTTTCATCTTGTGCAGGGGCAGGATGGATGATTTGACATCCTTTGTGCAACACTGAAAGGAAAAGACCTGAAGAGTTTACTGAGCACGGCATGACTGTTTTAAACTCATCAATATTTAAGCAGGTCAGCTTTCTGCTTCTCTCTCTCTCTCGCTCGCTCTCTCGCTCTCTCTCTCACGCTTGAGTGAAGGTAATTCTTGCATAATGTGACTTTAATGCATTCTTAGCTCAGCAACAGGAAGATAGATCAGCAAAAGCGAAAAAAGTATTCACTTCAACTTCAACTACTGTATCACTGACTATGTGATAAAAACATTCCGTTTTTGTCACCAATTAGACTGGCACTGTCTGAAAGAATGTGCTACTGTCACTTCCTGTTTGGAGCTTGTGTGGTCGTCAAGTGCAAACCTCTTTACCTCCTACCCAGATCAAAAGGTTCAAAGCGACCCGTGTGCCCTGCATCAATTCCTTATCAGGTGCGACACTTCCCCCTCCTCAGGAGCAACCTTTTGAACTGCCTCTTCAAAACGCCTGTCTTCATGAGTCTCAGTCATCAAGGCGCAACCAGAACACAGTGGAATTTTTATAACAGGATATAATTATCCTGAAGGAGAAGTGTGTGTTTATCCCTGTTTATGGGAGGAGCCAAAGGTTTGACCCTCGACTGAAGGGTCAAATGACACCCTGACAGAAAGATTAGGTGTGCCATTTGTTTTGTTATTTAGAGGGAAATTGCCTCAGTCGGCACTGTTGAATTCATTCATTCATTCTCTCAGTTCTGACTCTCTTCATTTGTAACTTGTTGACAAATGACTTAATGTGTAAGATGTTCACAGTAATTCATTAATAATGTCTAAACCAGTGAATCAACTCTCACAAAAGATCACTTCACTGTTAAGCATTGATGTTACACAATGAAACCTAAATAGAGGTCATACAAGACCAAACCCTCTGAGGCAGTAAAACCCAGTCTGCGGTTGTAAAGTAGGTTCTTCCCTCGCTGTGAAAGCTAATGAATAGCGGCATTTATCGGGTGGTCATGTGGACCTCGACACAAAACAGTAGCAGTTATATCTGGCTTCCTCTTTATATCTCATGATTCCATTTGTATAGAGGATGAGGAAGCAGAGAGAAGCGTGAGAGAGAAACATTCTTTAGGATGTTTTATTTTTAGTTCGTCAAACTGTTTATGCTCTCAGTTTGTAGCCTGAAACGAAAGAACGAACTCTCACAAGGACGAATGAGGAGATGTTGAAAAATGGAGCAGTGCTATGACTATATGTTTTTGTGTTCTAAAACAGGCCTTGATATACAAAAAAACTGATGGAGAGAGATGTTTTTTAAATTGGTTTTACACATTAGGAGCAATGTGACCAGAAATGTATCTGTTCACAATAAATGCAAAACTGCTCCTGAATGAATGACTCTTATGAGCCGGTTCTTTTTAGTGAATCAAGAACATATAGCGAAACCGATGTAGTCGGTTGACTCCCAAACGAATGACTCTTATGAGTCGGTTCTTTTTAGCGAATCAAAAACGTATAACAAAACCGATGTAGTCGGTTGACTCCAGAATGAATGACTATTATGAGCCGGTTCTTTTTAGCGAATCAAAAACATAATGCAAAACCGATGTAGTCGGTTGACTCCCAAATGAATGACTCTTATGAGTCAGTTCTTTTAGTGAATCAAAGTCATATAGCAAAACCGATGTAATCGGTTGACTCCTGATCAAATGACTCTTATGAGCCAGTTCTTTTTATCAAAAACATATAGCGAAACCGATGTAGTCTGTTGACTCTCGAATTAATGACTCTTATGAGTCGGTTCTTTTAGTGAATCAAAAACATAGGGCAAAACCGATGTAGTCGGTTAACTCCCGAATGAATGACTCTAATGAGTCATCTTTTAGTTCTTTCAGTTCTTTTAGTGAAGCAAAAACAAATAGAGCAACCAGGGTAGTCAGTTGACTCCTGATCGAATGACTCTTATTAGCCAGTCTTTTTAGTGAATCAAAGACAGCGAAACTGGTATAGTCCACCTCTCAAATGAATGACTCTGAGCTGCTCCTTTTTAGTGAATGAAAAATACAGCGCAGAGACTTAGTATAGTTACTGTCTGGTTGTTCATATCACAGTGAGCCTTTTGTAAGTATTTTATAAATATTAGCCTACTGAATTAAATATTTAAGCACATTTTTTTGTTTGTTTAGTAGGCCTATTGGTGTTGAGGCCAATTATTAGATTGCATTAAACATAAAAAAATATTAAATGACTAAAAAAATAAGTTTAAAATGTATTTATTTTTTAAAATTAGCTCATTTGGCAATGAAAATGCAATTTGTTTTTCTGAATATATAATCCTTGCAAGTAGTTACGAAAACAGTTATTAAAAACACATTGTAAAGAAAAAAGAAAGGAAATGCATATTGATGTAGAAAATCCAGATGCAGTGATTATTTTTAAACAGATTTACTGGTTTAATTGTATAAGATGATGTTGAATATGTGGAATCCACAGCATTTCACTTTAACCACAGCAAGTCAAGTCAAGGTTTTCCCATAACACACTGCAGGGTTATTTCACCATGAAGGAATCCGGCTCATCCCTTTAACTTCACATTGATCAAACCTGAAAAGACTTTTGTCATGTGACCAAACAGTCATTGTTCTGCACCAGGTGTACGGCCTCCTGAGTGCTCAACAAGAGCAAGGTCACCCGGTTCACGTCCGGCAGAGCAGAAAAAGACATGCCAGCACCTGTTTGTAAAGGTGTGTCATCGCTTCTCTGGAAACATGATTGTTGTGATTGTGGATTTAGAAGCAACACCCACAAGACTAAACCTGCCACCACTCCCTGTTAAACACATGCCTTATTTGAACATATGTAATCATTTTATGTTTTCTTTGATTTGTTCATGAGTGGACGGATATAAGTGATCAACTTCTTCTCCATTTACAATTCATGACTTCATCTTCATATTTAGACCAGCAAAAATGAGTCATAGTCATTTCCTAATACAAAAACCAGCGTTGTAACCCATTGATCTAATCTAATTCAAGCAGATCTGGCTTTTTCAACTTCAGGCTCCATCTCAAATGCACTCTGGTGTTAATGTGGTAATTGGATCCCTGTTTTCTTTGTTAATAGGGGGTAAGGGCTGTGTGTCCAGGTTATGCAACCGATGACTGGTTTTCTGTCATCAATCACTCTACAGAATCCTGCCTGGACTGCCTGTGACCTCCAACAAAACATTTGAGACTTTTGTTAGGGCACAATTGATATTCTTGGGAGCTACTGTTTTCATTTTGGTCAAGTGTGACGTTGATCGGAAGTTCACTTTGTGTTTTTATTAGGCCCAGAAAACAAAGGCTAGATAGGGATCAGGCACACAGAAAAGGCATTTTAAAGTTTAATTTCCAGTAACATGTTCAAACTAGTGAACAGTTTTGGACATGCTAACTTAGCTAGCTAAGCTAAACTGAAATCTATCCTTAGAGAAAGGACATAAGTTGTGCCCTAAATGACACACTATACACTATGCACTTATACACTATATATGTACTATATACACTTATGTACACTATGTACTCATCCATGTAGTGCGTGAATTGTATAAGGTTATTTTCTGCGACAGTTGAGTGCATGAAGTGGCCAACATTCCACACTTCACACATCATCCGGGTATTTAAAGTGTACTTTTTCTTTTTGGAATTTTCAGTGTGAACACACTACTCGCACTATTTGCACTTAAAAACGTCATAGAATAGTGCATAAGTACGCGAATTGGGACGCACCTATAGTACTGGACAAGCTACATTGCAAAAGTAGCATGCTATGTTTAAGCTATGTAATTTTTTTAAAATAAATTTGAAACATTAAAAAATATTCTGCTGTACTACCATGGTACATTTCCAAAAACCTTGCTAATAGGCTGCCCAGGTTTGCCAGGTCTACACAACAAAATCTGCCCAATTGCTAATCAAAACTAGCCAAACCACGGTACCAGCCAAACCACGGTACCAACCGACTCCCATAAAAATCTCATTACGGAGGGTAAAAAAAACATGTTCCGGTGGAGGAGGGAAGGGTGGTAACAGTGTAAAAGTAGCTCAATTCACAGGAAAACTGCAGACTTAGTCACACTGAGGCTGCCACGCTTATAATTTTAAGTATTTTAACTGTTTTTATGGACTAAAAAAAGAACAGTTTTCAATGAGACTTACGACGATAGTTCACCAACGATGCTTTCAGGAAACACACCCCTGAATGATTCAGACTATTATGCTAACCCATTTTACGCATTCAAAAGAGTGAATCGTTCATAAATCAGACATTGGTAAATCTGATTCTAAACGGCTGATGAAAAATTTGCACAACTTTGCTGAATTATTGTATATACTATATATATATATATATATTTCTCTTCAGGGTCACATGATCCTTTCTAATTCAAATACATGATTATTCTAATATGCTGATTTGGACTTAAGAAACATTTATTATTATTATCAGTGTTTGCAGCTTAATATTTTTGTTGAAACCAGGATATTTTCTTTTTCAGACTTCTTTGTTGAATAGAAAGTTCAAAAGGACAGCATTTATTTGAATTTGAAATGTTTTGAATAATTTATATATTAGTGGGATGGGTTTCCTATGTAATAAACAACTGTTAGCCAACAATTTCCAGTCTGGTGATAATAACAGACCCGCTAAACAGGAACAATGACAGTGTGAATAATTAGAAAGAGTGTATGATTGAAAGAAGAAGTGCGGTTGCCTTGGTTTCGGTCTTTAGCTACAGTTTTTAATTTTAAGCTTGATCAGGTGACCAGAAGCTTATGGAGCAACTTGAAGTCATTACTG
>RJVU01047120.1:6859204-6870763 GCA_003731715.1 Anabarilius grahami | reverse complement strand
AATATTTTAATATATTTAATGTTTTAAAATATAATAGGTTTTATATATATATATATAATACACACACACACACACACACACACACCTATATACACACACACACACACTGAACATAATACATACAGTACATTAAACATGAAAGAAATGCATAAAGTATTCATAATGTGGTATAAAAGAGCTAATACATATATTTATTATATATCATATTTAGTGGAATTTTGGCACTGAACCCTGATTTATTCCTGATCCTGAGGCCTGTTCCATAAAAAAAAAGTTTACCAAATAAGCCTGGCTTTTTTCAGTTAGTCTGACTCACTGTCTTTTGATTTGATTCCATAAATAACTCGAGCTCAGTCACTCTGGCAACTTATGCTAGGAAACTAACCTGAGGCCTATTCCATAAAACAAGTTTACCAAATAAGCCAGGCTTTTTTTTTTTCAGTTCGTCTGACTCATTGTCCGTTGATTTGGTTCCATAAAGCAAATTTAGCATAGCTCGAGCGTAGTCACTTTGGCAGCTTATGCTGGGAAAATTACCTGAGACCTGTTTCATAAAACAAGTTTACCAAATAAGCCAGGCTTTTTTCAATTAGTCTGACTTATTGTCAGTTGATTTGGTTCCATAAAGCAAATTTAACATAAGCTACATTTCCACCTCAGGAACTTTCCCCCAGGAACCAAATCAACTTTGGGGTGGTACTTGGTGTGTTTCGACCCCAGGGACCAGGGTCTAAATTAAGTTCCGGTAAAAATTTCCCCCTCAGAAAGTCCCTGCTCGCTACGTAGTACTTTTTCAAAGTTCAGGCACTTTTGGGGGTAAGACTTGGCCGCTGAACATGCTAATTGGTTGAGTTCATGCAGCATTTTGATTGGTTGACTCCACGCAGCATTTTATTTCAACCACCATATTTAAAAGTCTTTTGAGGTGCGTGCAGTTAGAGTTGTGTGCTATTCGAATCAACAATGGAGACCTTTAGGGGTGCTTACGAATTTGATCTTCACTCATTGAACCTGGGTCAAATTAGTGGGATTGCATGAACTTGGTCTTTTATGGAACCGCTTTAGCCCGACTGAATTGTTAGGTTAATTCAAATCCGGTTTTGGACTGTAATCCCCAATTATCTTTATGGAACAGGCCTCTAGTGTGTCTGTACAACAACGGTGACGAATATTTGGGTCTAACCTGGTTTGCTGGAGGTAGTGTGGGTTGTTGAGGCACAAAGTTTTTACTTTTTCTCTTCCTTTTTGTCTCTGTTTCTCTCTCCCCCTCACGCATGTTATTTTTAAAAGCTCTTTTAAATGATAATGACTATTTTTACTCCTTTTCCATCAAGCTGCGTGGGCTCACACAGAGACAGCGGCGGATGATTCATATCGGTTGGAGTGCTCCTTTTGTGAACTGCTGCCGCCACATCTCTGCTGTAACACGTCCTTCATAGAAATGAAGCCACGAAGGGCCTTGAAATGGATGGAAGCAACACAAACCGGGAGCTGTAAGCTCTGGGCTGACATTCACAGAGCGAATCTATTCATAGCCGATAGAGAAATTCAAGGTTCTTTATTTCATTTGCGCCTGTTGTTGTAGCTTGTGATGTGCAGCATGTAAGATGCCATTAGCGGTTTTCGCTAATACATCTGTTGCTCATGCTTAAACTTCAATGAAAAGGACCTATTAATTGCCATTAAAGTGAAATTACTGAACCTAAACATACGAGCTTGATAAAAGTGCTCATTTTACAAGAAAATTTCAGACGGCACTTAGAGGCTTTTGCATCTGAAGTCTTCATTTTGTCCTATTGTTTATGTTTCTAAGTGATTAGACTTACGGTTTTCACCAGGTGGAAGATAATGCAAAGGAAAAAATCCAGAACATTTCCGTTGTCATGAAAAATCGAGTCCCCCCCCCCCCTTTAGGACCCAGGCGGTAATGCCTGATCAAATGTTGTTATCGTGATGTCTTGACTAATTATAACCCATTAAAATTTTGTTGAACCAATGGGATCACTCGGGGTCCTAAAGGAGACCCGATTCCTGGGGGGGCTCGATTTCTCACCACACCATAACTTGCAAGAACCCTTTTAGTCTGTATCTGTTATCTTTGAGGCCGAACAGTAGCACAAGCCTAAACATTAATAGAACGTTTTATCAAATACACACATTTAAAATTTTTCTTTTTCTCTTCTGGAAAAACAAACTAAAAACATTGATGACTCATCCTGCACTACATAGATTTTACCCAATCAGATACTTTCTAGAATGAGATTGTCCCGCCCCCCCCCTAATACTGCCTACTTCTGACTAACAATAACAGTTAAACAATCTGTATTGTATAAACTGTATTGACTTAGCAAATCATGTTCCTTGGTGTGACATAAAATTAAAAGATAATGGCTAAAACGAACACGTGTCCCTCAATATGAGCCGCCCCAATTTATTGTTTTAGTGTTAAACACATGAACAACAAGAGCCTTCATGTTATGAATTCAAATGCGTTGAACAGCTGATCGCTAATAACACAGACACACACTTTTGGTTCTGGTGGATTAAAGAATATGGCAGCAAAGTCCGTCATGCTCTAAATCAACAGCACATCTCATTTCTGCAAGCAGGAACGGAAGGAATCTCATGGAGTTTTTTTGTCATGGAGAGACAAGCGTGGGCTGCGATGAAGCACTGAGCGACAGAGCTCTTGTTTTCCACTGCTAAAGTCCAGAAGCACTTCTTAATTCCAAACAAAGCACTTCTGTGTGTCCATTCTTGGAAGACATTCCAATACAACATTCCAGAGCTTGTGTAGGTGGAGATCTCGACCACTGGGACTGAGGATAATTAAGTTTGTAATTTTTAATGAAATGTCCACCTACGCACACTGCAATGTCTTGAAACCTCTTTGTCTCTTTGACTACCTCTCTCTCTACATACATACCTGTATATAAATTATATGTAATCTCTTCTAGATTCTCAGCCCGTGGACGGTATGCATGGCTCTTCATCAGTTTCTGATGAAAAAATATCAAAATTACTGATGTATTCTAAGCAGTTCGGGCATCTTCGGAAGCCTCTTCTTTGTATTCAAAGTGAGTGTGAGATGGAGAGCAGGAGGTAAAGAGATCACTTTGCCAGGGGTGAGTTCTCTCCCCACGTTGGCGGAAGTTCTCACTCTCCATGTGGGTGGTTTGGAGAAGAGCCCGTAGCAGTTAAGTGTGATAACAGCGTATCCACTGTGCCCACTATGGTGTTTACTCACAGCACTCAAACTCTGTTTTGCCCTGTGTATAACCTCCAGGATGTTTAGTCTTGATAAGCTGTTTGTTATGGAAGAACAGAAATATGAGATAATAGATATACTACCATATTTCTTTTAAGTCAGTACGCCTCCTCCATGTTGACAGAAAAAGGACAGATTTGTCAGCTTTTAATTGGTATGCGAGTCCATAGCTTGATTTACACTGTTATTCAACCATTTTAGTTGTATCAGGTTCTTGCGATGCTTTTTTTGGACTAAAAATTTTCTTGATAGGTTTTTCAGACCAGCATTTTGGATTCTGAAGAACTAATTCTTCTTTATTCTTCAGGAAGAATAAAAGGTTTTCCAAAGGCAAAACTATTGCGTCTTGGTCACTAAAAGTTTAGTGCTCTCAAATCGATTAATCACGAATAATTGCGATTAATCGATTTATCACGATTAAACTAAAACTGCTCTTGATGGGTTTTACAGACCAGCATTTTAGATTCTGAAGAACTGATTCTGGAAGAATGTGAAAATAAAACGTTCTCCAATGGCATATGGCTGTAAAAATATTTTGATTAGAAATGTAAAATTTTAAAGAAAGTCATGCACTAATGAACCCATCAGTGGAGAAAGAGAGTGGATCAAACCATCTGTTTTGGCCCAAATGACTGGCTGGTTATGCACCTGCCCATTAAAAGTGACCGACAACAGGCGAGGTCATCTAGCCAGGGGTGGCCTGTACTCCTGCAACTCACATAACAAGACAAATGGAAGAGTGCAGCTAGTGAGCAGAGAGGTGGTGTGTGGATGTTGCCTGACGGGAGTATGGGGTGGGTGGGGTTTGTGAGGAGGGTTGTGTTGGGGTCGCTGGAACTTGAGCACCGGAAATTGCTGGGCATGTTGGCAAATCCTTCACAGTGCAGTTTGTAACAAGAGGACGACAGGGACTGAAACCCTTCACACAGGATTAGCACACTGGCCAAGTATAGTCACAATCTGTTGGGTTTATTTTCACTGCTTAAAAGACTTACAGAACTGTAACAGGAATACTGGGACAATGGACACATGTCTTAAAACCATTGTGTCTTGGTCACTAAAAGCTATAACATTTAATTGAATAATATTAACATATTATTTGTAACAATTACATTTTATGTATTACTGTGTGTGTGTGTGTGTGTATATATATATATATAAATATGCTGTCAAATCAATTAATCACAATTAATCGCATCTAACATAAAAGTTTGTCCATAAACCAGTGTAATCCCCATGTCATACAAATTTGTGTCTTGAAAACTTGAAAATAAAAGGTTTTCCAAAGGCAAAACCATTGGTCACTACGTGCTGTCAAATCGATTAATCGCGAATAATTGCAATTAATCAATTAATCACGATTAAACTAAAAAGCTCCTGATGGATTTTACCGACCAGCATTTTAGATTCTGAAGAACTGATTCTAGAAGAGCTTGAAAATAAAAGGTTAAAATTATTAACATTTATTAAAAATATTTTGGTTAGAAATGTAAAATTGTAAAGAAAATCATGCACTAATGAACCCATCAGTGGAAAAAGAGGGAGAAAGATTTATAAATACAAATTTAGAAAATCATATAAACTATCACACGAAAAACGCAATATCAAAATATTAATGTAATCTATTTTTTACTGTTTACAAGGCTATTATATTTCATTAAATGTTAAATAAAATTATATTAAATATATATTTAATATAATTTTAATTAATAAATATTTAATTTTAATTATATTAAATATATATATTTAATATAGAAAAGTANAAAAGTCTAAAAGTCTATAAAAAAGTCTAAAAGATTTAATAGTTATGAAAAATAAATTGATGGCATTCAAATGCGATCACAGAATTAAAATTACAGGAGTGTCTAATATGAGAAAATTCATTGTTCCATGTTGGCAGATATGTAAAAAAGATCATTATTATTATAACAACAATACACCATCAAAAAATAATAATTACTCATTTTAACCCTGTTTCTTAACTCCCACACAGGGATTATCCCTTTATCTGATGTATGCAAAAGCCAAGAGGGTGTCAGGTTATACAGCTTGTTTTGCCAGGACTTGCTTTTAGAGCAGGAGCCTGATCTCCTGACAGGAAGTGCCGCAGGGGGGGACATTTCGCTCTAACCAACCCATACCTGGAAATACCAGCCTGTCCACATGGAAAGTTGTTTTGCTCACTTAACACTCAGTAACACTTTATCTTTGGGGGGAAATTGGATTTTGTTTTTCATTGTACAACAAAGGTTAATCTAGTCTATGGTTAGCTTTGTCATTTAAATATTAAGTTATATATGTTAGTGAGTGATTAATGAATTGTGTGCTAGTATATCTATTACTCTGCTTTAGATAAAACCCCCAAAAAAGCACTTTTTCTGAATGCGTTTGAATTTTGTAATTAGTTTGAATTCATATTTTTAATTTGAGGAAAGAAAACAGAGACGTAAATACATTTGAATAGACAAAATAGCAATTTATTAATAACTTATTTCTTTACATTCGTAACATTGGGGGGATATAGGTTTTGTAAAACAGCCCCTCCCCCCAATCAGGCCTTCGCTTTGAGGGACAACAAAACACTCCTGAAAACCATCACTTTTCTCAAAAAAAAAAAAACACGTCACAGAACTTCCCTGAACAGGAGACNAAAAAAAAAAAAAAAACACGTCACAGAACTTCCCTGAACAGGAGACACAAAACGTTCTTCCAGCTTTGTCAACACAGACCTCAAAAAAAATCTGCATTACTTGCTTCGACCCTCCATTGTCCCCAGAAAAGTTACAAAAAACGAGTAGTATAAAGGCGTATGGGTCCTAAATGAGCATGCATTTGAAACCCCACCGCATAGCATTCGAGGAATGCCTCGTAACAAGTACAAGTTCGGATGACCCCTCTGAACGTGCAAGTTCGTATGGCTAGGTTCACTAAAAAAGGTGAAAAGAAGTGTATGGGGAACTGCTCTGAAAAGTTACCGCACAATAACACTTATGTACAGAACTAAGGCAAGAGAATGACGACTTTGATTCATGATGGTGGTTAAAAGGCTGAAAAAGGCGGAATCGATCCGTAAAGCAAAACTGTAAATATATTATACATATACACATTGATGATCTTGCAAAAACCTGTTAAAATTTTTGGCATTTAACTCTTCGATAAAGATAATATTGATCGATATTCAGTTTTTTTTACATAAAGAGGACGAAAAGGAGAAGAAAAATCTACAGCCGTTTCTTAAAAACAGGTGTATTCTAACTACGGCAAGGCTTACCGACATCTTAATATACACATGTATAAATGTTTCAAAAATTTCTCCACGCAAATAAGTTGGAGTACAGTACACTCTGCCATCATTACCGAAGGGAAGTCTCATCCCAAAAACAGGCAAGTCTTCATTGAAGACAAGAAGAACACACCTAGAAAATGTCAAGGTGCAAATGCTAAACAAAACAAATGAGTATTTGTCATTGTTCAGTTCCAGTCAAGTCTCTTTGGCACACCAGCCCCAATACATTACGTTCTTTCCATTTGGACAGTCTTTCCATGCTTGAATATGTATGTATACGTATATATATATATATGAAACAAACTACTTTAAAGAGTCATGGAGATATAGAGTCACATGATCTCTCTCCGTTAAACAGCAGCGTAGAAGCTCTGGGCACACCGCATGGCCCATCAGTGGCTACTCTGGTCGGCTGTCGTCTCAAGCCAACGTCAATAACGTCAGGAATCCCTCGACAAAAATGAAACTTATGTTTCGCTCAGTTGGAGTCAAGGCGGGTTCTCACGTGGACTCTAGAGGGTCCAACTGAAAAACGTTGTGATTGGTTGGCGTGGTGAAGTACAAAGGTTGGGTTGGAGCCACCACGCGATTGTCGCACGGGCTCTTGAGGCCCAACGTGCGCTCAAAGTCCAAGAGCTGGCCCATGAAGTTGAAGTTGGGTGAGATGTTGGACTTCTTCATCTTGACAATGTCATATGCGTCGTTCATGGACAGGTTGAGCTTCTGCATGAGGTACGCCACCGTCACAGTTACAGAGCGGCTGATCCCGGCGAGGCAATGAACGAGCACGCCGCACTTCTGTCCGCGGGCCTCATCTGAGGGAAAAAAAAAGACCAGATGATTAGTTATCTGTGTGCAACTGACTTATGAATATGCAATTGTACATAAGCTCGGCTGTCAGAATTCATTACGGTCCCTGCATTGACAAAAGGGGCCTCATTCAGCGGGATTTCTAGTGCATGACTGAAAACAACTCGCCCATTTTCTCAGGGAATGAGACATGGAAATGGGCTATTAAGGTTAATCAAATGATCCTTCCGCTCGCCAGGTTACTTGACAATGGTACCATTTGGGCGTGTAAATGTAGAAGTCATGGCAGCACCCTGTCAAGGCTAACAGGATGTCAACACTGCCCTGTAAATGGTCCTCATTGTGTGGCGAAACATTGCTCTGTCCTAGATTACTTTCAATGCGGCTTGCTTCCTTCCTGTTGAGCTCAAATTACTGCCTCCCCCCTCCATCTCCTGTTTCATCATAAGCCTTTGTGTCACAACCGCGGGATATGTTACTATGCAAACAATAAAAAACGGTGCCATCCGTTTGGTAATCAAAACAGGGACTGAATGAAAAGCAAATTAAAATGACAATAATTGTGTTTCTTACCAATAAAGCTGATGGCTTCTGGGAAAAACTGAGAGAGATTCTGGCTCCAGTGATCGGAGATGGGAATCTGCTTGTACTTAAACTCCCCAGCATTCTCGAACATGTTGGGAAGATTAGGGGTCACGTTCAAGATGTACTTGATGCCAAACTCCTCCAGGATATCCAGGTTCGTGGAGTCCTTTGCACAGCCCAGATACAGATGCGGCAGGATCTCCACGGGGAACGAGGGCTGGGGGTTGGACAGAGGGCTGCCGTCCGAGTCGGTAGCACTGCTTGGGTCTCGGTCAATGTCTGACTCAATGTCTGAGGAGTCGGAGCTGATCCGGAGTCCTCCAAGACCCAAGACCTGGGAGGTCGGTGAACTGCTGCTGGAGGAACCGTCGAGGTTCGTCTCGCACATGGTGGGAAAATCAGTTTGAAATTTGCTGAAGCCACCTGTAAAGTTCAAAATTAGAAAAACCATTTAACGTGTATTCCTTAAAACCAATGAGAACTCATTTTTAATTACGAGTACTGACTATTATCTTTTTCTGTTTCACTAGTAGCCATTCATTAGACGCTAGTACTCTTTATTTACTTGCTTACTAGTAACTATTTGAACATTTACATCCCACTAGTTTAAAACAGAACCAATTTATTAGACATTAGTGTGTATTCCTATTGTTACTAGTAATATTTTCAATCAAACTAGTACTATTTTTAATTCAACTATAAAGTATCCAACTTCAACTAGTGGAATATGAAATGTGACTAGTAACAACTGGAATATTCACCAGTAGGCCATATTTCAGTATACATACTATTTGTTAGTATAAACAACAGATTTTTATAGAAATAAATGTTAAAATATGAAATTAGTTTGAAGTACCAATGGAATAGATAAGAACGGATGAGACAAGTACTAGTGACAAGATGAACAGATACTAGTTAAAAGTAATAAGCGACTGTATTTTTTACTTATTTAGACATTCATAATACTAAGTAATTCATAAATACTAGTAACATAAAACAAATACTAAAATGCTGTGGAAATGAACGTACCCTCAAGATAGAAAGCTTTGTAGCCCTCGTCCTTCATTCTCCTCAGCAGTAAACCCAACACGGATCCGCCGTCGATGTTTTCATTCCACTCTCGGCTGTACTCGTCGTACAACACGATAGTGTCCGTCTTGCACCTCCGCGCGAACCTTTCCCTGTCTTCCCCGTTGGAAAGCAGAGACTTGATGGGCAGGTTGCCCTTCTTGAGTCGCCGGAGCATGAGGCTCGGGATGGCCACGTTAATGGCCGTTTCGACGTGCGACGATTCGTAGAGCTCTTGCGCTCGGCAGTCCATAACGAGCAAACAGTCCCGGCGCGTCTCCAGCTGCTCCTTCAGCCACTCTACCGTCTTGCTTATAGCCATGACCGAATCGAACTGCACGGGTTTGAACTTATCGAGCATTAGTGAAATAAGGTACGGTACCGTGAGACCTTAAACTGCGGAAAAGACGCGCTGCAAGAGGCCGTGGACGTCTCAGGCCTGGAGCTTTGAGATTCTCACGTCAAAGTCTTTTCTGCACCGTCGAGATGATTAAAAAAATCCTCGGGTTTTCCTTCGAGAGTCAAGCGCAGACTCGCTCTACTCATTCATGCAACTGTGTGCATTTATCAATGACTCACACTAGCCAGTGAGTGCGCGAGCCACAGTCACTGACGTTGTCTTCCTGTTATATAACCTCTCTTCTCTCGCCGTCGATTTTTCGCACGAAACGATCTAGATATCCAGTCGAATATCGTTTGCAGACGAGTCGCGAAAAGCAAAAGGCTTTATTTCCCTTCGTTATTTATCCCGGAGAATGCAACGCTGCGCTCTTCTAGTCCTAGATGTGCTCTCTGTCACAGCGAGCTAGTGAATGGATACAAGCGCGAGGCGTTTCAATGGATACATTATGTCGGCCAGCCAATCAGGAGGCGCCGAGCTATCGTCGCCGTGGAAACGGGGCCGGATGGAACAGACTGTGTTGATGAATTGTTAATAAGTTTGTCATTCACAAAAACGGAAAGGAATTTCCGCTCCGGATCAGCGGAGTGCAAACAAACAGTAAATAGGCACTGCACGGGAAGGAAGGAGGAGTGCGAGTGTATTTGGTGAGGGGTCGATATACCTCAAGCTCAGGTTACACACTTGAACTCCGTTTAGCCGCATTTCAGTGTCGTCCAGCTGCTGTTTGCAGGTCGGTTTGTGGAGTCTAGTACGTAGTACGTCCTGCAGCCGACGACGAAGTGAACGCATTTCATATGTGCTGTCTGTGTTCATTCAAAGTCGTTTTTCATTTCAAATGCTCGCTGTGAATAAAAGTTACGTCAAAACATCGCCGAAATGATCAACACACATGGCTAAAATAAAGCAACATTGCATAAATAAACATGCTTTAGCTTTATTTTTTTCATTCAGTTATTAATATGATTATATCAGACAAAAGCGCACGTTTTGATGAATCGCCTTTGTCGATTGCTTAATCCGAATTCAATGCGCGCGAATAATCGCCCCAATAAACACATAAATAGGGCCATCAAAATAGTTTAACACCAGATGCGAATTGCGAGTTTCTCCTCTCCTCCTACAGTCATTTCCTACACTCAACCTATAATGTCATCTTGTGTGTCGAGATACCATGTGTGCAAGCTTTGAAAAAATCACTCACAAATCCTTCAACAGCTGCACCGGATTCCTGCGCCCACATTAAACCAGATGTCTTTGAAAATATTTTTACATGTCAGTTTTATAATTGCTAAGGTTCATTTGAATTGCATACGGATAAATACAGCGCTAGTAGGCTATTTTAAAAGGTCAGGTCGGGTCTCTGGTGCTCACAAAGGCTGAAGCTCGAAAACAAGAGGCTAAATGTTAGACATTTGCATGAAGTAGGCGAGTTTAGAGCGATTTTTGTTTACAGGGAGAGTGGTGTAGCTATAAATGAATCCAATATGTTAAAGCAATAATATTAATGAAGTATGTGTTCACTTTGGTCTAAATGAATGTGGTAGTCCAGGTCAGGGGGACCCGATTAACATGCTGTCAGACATCCTGTCTCCTGTGTCATTTGGCAGTGAATTGCTCATTAATTGTCCATCAAGGCTCTCTCTCATCATTCACATGCACAGAAGTCACATGGGCCAAAGGTGTGTTCAGTTTCACCCCGCTTAACATATGAAACACGACACAGCACTAAGATAATGGCCATTATCCTGTAGCTTGTGGAGATCCTTCTGGGGAGGCTGAATTGTATTATCATTGTAATCCACTTTGGCTGCTTTACTGTCCATCTGGATGAGCTTTTGTCTTTGAGAGTCATGTTCCCTCCACTTTCCACAATATTAAATCTTATAAATCACAGATTCTTCGAATTGTCAGTAGTTTTACAATAAAATAAAATAAATAAAAATAAATAAAACTTGATACGAATCATTGAGATTACTTGAATGCTCTTCGCAGAGGTACTGATTTCAGTTACTGTTTATTTGATAAAATTAAAATAAAAAAATACACAATTTATTATGCACACATATATATATATATATATAACATAATAATGAAATTGATAATAATAAATATAATAACCCTATTATAAAAATATTACCT
>RJVU01047120.1:6825291-6838390 GCA_003731715.1 Anabarilius grahami | reverse complement strand
CATGAGCTGTATGCCAAAATCATCAGTATTAAAACAATAAAAGACCTGAAATATTTCAGTTGGTGTGCAATGAATCTAAAATATATGAAAGTTTAATTTTTATCATTACATTATGGAAAATAATGAACTTTATCACAATATGCTAATTTTTTGAGAAGGACCTGTATATGATATTGGCTATTTTTTAAAAAGGGGAGGAGCTGTTCGATATGTCCCGCCCTGTCTTTCTGTTTCAGTGGATATTTCGTCAACACATTGAATAATGCTGCGCATTCCAAGGCACTTCAGTGGGACTTTAATTTAGCTGAATCCACACTGAGTGGAATCCACACAGAGTGCATCCACACTGCTGCCATGTTTACCTGTTTTTGCTTATCTAGTTGTGCTATGTGTGCATGAAACAGATTCCAAAAGTCAAAATGTGTCATCTTAAACCGTGTCCTAACCAGACGCGATGCGATAAGATTCCAGCGACGAGCAATTTGACTGTCCACGCTAGACACGACACGACAATGAGAAGCGATAAAATCAATCAAAAACCACAGCCAATCAGAAGAGAGTGTGGGCGGGCTCTCTCGGCAAGAACACAACAGACACAATGAAATGGGTAAGTACATAGTAAAATTCATAAATATTACACAATTTAAACATTGTTTAAAGTACATACTGAGTGACTGAACCAATCTTTGTCATAGAATACACTTGTTTGTTCGCATTGAGTTGACAGTTTGAAAGTTTTTGTGCCCATTTATTTATTTTCAAGATCTGAGGTGTTGTTTTCATTACAGCTAAAAAGCTGGGAACACATAATGATATTAAAACTCACATTAGACGTTTAACATTAAATAAAGCACATAAACATTACCTGAAATTATCATTGCCATACTTTGTGTTCCTGTTCCAGCCACGACGTTACAGAGAAATAGAAACAATTTCTAAAATAGAATGTTCGCGTGTCGCCGTTGCAGCTGGTTAGGACAAAAACTCAGATTAACATGGAAAAGACACCTTTTACCGCATGTCGCGGCGCAGGACACGGTGTGAGAAGCGCTAATCATTGATTTTGTCCATAACAGTCCATCACAAATTAGGTTTTATTTTCTTCTTTTGTAATACACAGATGAAAAAAAAAAAATCATATGTGTTTGGAATGACATGAAGTTGAGTAAATGATTTTAATCATCTTTTTGCAAACAATACATGACAGAAACACAGAATCAGTACATGGGCCTCTGACCCTATCATGCATACAACCAAAATCCAGAGAAGAGAGACAAAGTGAGGAGGAGGAGGGTTGGATCATACATTCCTGCCCTAATGCAGGAAGAAAATCGATTGCAGCCCCTTACTTCCTGTGCAGCATCCTGACTTCAAAGCTCAGGCCTGAGAGACAGCATCATGGCCTAGGAAGGGAGGGGTGGAGGTGAACAAAGCTGTCAGTGTGTGGAAGGGTTGGTTCTGGGGTCCTCCCGCACCCACCAGCCACATCTGGGAAACATCTGCTAGCCTCATTTACACGCTTCATGCTAAGACCTCTATCATGCTACGCTCCAAACCTAGTATCTTCTTCCGTGTGTTTTTAGTTTCTCTATCCTAGTGGAAAACAGCCCTGGGAAAATACTGTTTGTGCTAGTAGCAGTGTCTCATTTGTGAAAATGACTGAGAAGTTTAGTGTCTCCATGTATGCACGATGTAAAGGTTCAAACCAGGAAAAAAGTTCCAGCTCGGATTCCTCTAAATAGGGGTTTTTGCACAGGGTAGTTATTGGAACTAAGTTCTAGGAACTAGCCACCAAGGCAGTCTCCCGAGAACTAAATGTTCGCTTACGACCATTTTCCTGGTTGCATTCATACCGCCAGTTGGAAGTTTGAAGTGACGTAAGCTGTTGTGCGGGACTTTAATTTTGATGGTGCTGAGAACAGCTTAGCCAGAGCCTAAGCACACAGTGCTCATATTCTGTCTTCATTAGTTTATGATCTGTTTAACAGTCCTATCTAATACGTTATTAGATAGAATTGTTAAACAAAGAAAGTAAATGGTATACAAAAAGTATTATAGCGTTTCCCATGTGGTTGATGCCCAATGTCGCTAGCTGAGCAGAAATGCATAATGTTTTGTTTGGTCCCTTCAAAGTCACGTTGGATTTCCTCCTTAGCATAAAGGTTGAGAAGTGCCTGGACTTCGGCGTCGGTCTAGCTATCGTTGTTTTCTATGTTCGTGGATGTGTGTAAATGTTCGTAAATATGTGTTTGCACAGATTTTTAAACATGGCGGATGCCAGTGTTTTGCACATGTTCGGCCAATCAACGTACACTTACATCACTGGTAGTTCCTATTGTGCTGGGTTAGATCATAGTCTGTATTAGGAGCTAATATAAAGATCCCCCAAAAGGCGTTCCTAGAAATAAAATCGTTCCTAGTTCCTGTGGCACAAACAAGCCAAAAAGGGGGTGCTTCCGCTAGGGCTGGGCGATTTTATTATCGATTTATTATCGAATTTTATTATTTTTAAATCAAGAAATCAAGATTTTGAATAAAAATGTTAGCAATCGTTGCAATCAGACATGTTGACAATACAGAAATGATAACGTTAAGAGAAGAAAATGATCCGACCTCATGATGGCGCGCCTGATTAGGTGCTCTTGTTTGACGCTCTATAAACGTTCAACACATCACTCACTAGTCTTAAGCGGCTGTTCACTCAAAAAATGAGACGTGGGCAGTGGAATGGAAAAAAGCAAAGTTATTAAACACAAGTTGAACTTGTTTTTAACTTGACAACCGCGTTTTTAGAATGCCGTTTCATGGGTGAGACGCTGCAAAGATGCGAGGCACGAGTGCAACACCTAAACATGTCCGCCAAACATAAAAACAATAGGAAAAATAGTGCAATGGAATGCAAACACCTGTAAAGAACTACTACTGTATGTTTGATATTTCATGTTTGCGTGATGGTGATAGGCTGAAAGCTGCTGTTATTTTCTGTTTTTACAAAGCATTTGCTGTTAATAGCCTACTAGTGGTGTTATTTATTGCTATGACTTTTTGGCTAAGAAATATTTAGCATTTTTCTTATTTTATACTATTTCTAAGTATATAGGATATGATTAAAATAAGTTTGTACAATATTTGCCTTCATATTTCATGCATATTTCCTGCAAAGATATTTAACAAATAAGTCATTTGTTTTACATTTACAACATGTTGATCACTTCAGGTGTGGTGGACTTGGAATAGAACTTTTTTTTTAACCAGATTATGTTAATAAAGATAATGTTACTTGAATCATATTGTAGTTAAGTTTTTAAGTTGACTAGTTAAACATAAAAAATAAAAAAAAAAGTCGAAATCGGACAATCGTGCTGAAAAAAAATAAATAAAATAAAATCTTATTTTTTTGCCATATCGCCCAGCCCTAACTTCCACCATTAGTTATAGGAACTATAAAAAGGTTCATCTGGTGCGAAAGTCCGTTGGTAATTGATTGGATTTTGGAGGAATGGAGGCAGATGAATGTGAGCTTCCTGAGGTGGGGTTTAACCGGACTAAATGATTGGAGAAGTCCAGCATATATCAGCAAAATGAAGTCTGTTGTTTCACCGGAAGAACGAGTAATGATATTATGATAATAAAATACAATGTCAAACAAAATAAATAATTGTTAAAAAAATTGTAAAAAAAAAAAATGGATGAATGGTCCACAATAAGACCAATCATTTAGAAATAGATAGGGTGACTTTTCATTTCATGCCAACTTTCACGATTATTTTATTACTTATTATTATTTTAACATATTTGGAAAAAAGAAATGCCAAAAAACTGCTAAATACAGAGGGTTTCATTAATAAATCTATTAACACTTTTAAGGTGATGATACACGTGGCAACTTTTTGAGCAATGTTGCCAGGCAATGTTGCTTGGGGACTTTCCCATTGAGAATGAGCAACAAATTTATATCTGAATACTTTAGATTGGTCGTGGGCAACTTTTTGAGATCCTCCAATCAGAATGCTACCAGTCGATCATGTGACCGGCTTGGAGATTTCAGAAAAAATTCAAACAAGATGGCAGCCTCTCAACGGCAGTGGAGCGAAGAAAAGGAGAGTGAACTTATATCTTTTTACGCTGTTAAGTTGTCATGTGTCAACCCAAAACAGGGAATTTACCTCATATAATGCTTAAAATACCAACAGGTGTCCAGTTTTAATGTGCGTTGGCTGTAATTTCGCCATCGAATGTTTTCAGTTAAATACTAAAAAGATGCATTCTGTTTAACGTCTGTAGTGGCGTAGGGTGTATGGCACGCGAATGTAGCTTTTGATGCGATCGACGTGGGTTCGAATCCGACTTTTGCCAAACTCGCTCTTTTCTTATCACAAATCAGATCGGAAAGGCATTTATATTTAATAAAAAACGAAGAAAGTATTTGAAAAGTTGAAATAAAGTGCCTAACAAATAAATATAATAAAGTATTTATTGGGTTGGCAATAGATTTGCTCCTCTCTGATTAGTTGCCGCCAACTGTCCGTTGCCCTAATTAGTTGCCCTGTGTCTCATCAGGTTGCCCGTTGACGGCAACACTGCCCAGCAACATTGCTCAAAAAGTTGCCACGTGTATCATGCAGCATGAATGCAATCCAATAATTGGCCTTAACTGTACATTAAGCAACAAAGTATTTGTAAATAATTATTTTCTATAAATAAAAAACAATCATATAAAAGTTATTCAATTAAATTGTAATTATTTTTAATAAAATACTTTTTTATTCTGTTTATTTAATTTTTTATAAAATACTACTGACAAAGCTAATAATGTGCATTTTTAACTACACGTTGTAATATGAACAACCAGTGAGTCTTACAATTGTAAGCTGTATGCATTCGATTCACTAAAAAAAACTGAGTATAGTAGTACAGCACAGGAACAGATCATATAATTTATTGCACAAGACAATTAATTATATGGCTTTCTAGGAAAAATCAGAGGTAACCTTTTCAAAGCAGAAACAGCTCTAACAGAGTTATCTTGTCATATCTAATCGCACATAACTCTGCCTTACTAAAGCAGAAAGGTCAGATTTGGCTCAGTGTTTCTTACTCAATGGGCTCAGGTTGGGCAAGAAACTAGCCTGTGTTGCAGGGTGAATGAGTGACCTCTTCTTGATTGCTTCACCAGTTGCCATGACAACAGGGGTACCTGGGGTTGCTCGCAAAGAGTTACACTCATTCTGTTCCCTTGGTGACAGTGTAAGCGATATGTGAACTGACTTCAATCTTTCCTGGACTGTTCTGAGAATGTGCACCTTGTTAACAACTGTCTTGCATTCTTAAGTTTGAAGTGGGCACAGGTGGGTCATTACAGTTTGAACATATTCAGCTCTGAGGCCAAACCGAGGGTCTTTATGCCAGCGCAGATATAATTTATGTCAACAGGCTTGCTGGCCGCTAAGCAGGTACTTCACTGAGCCATTGGGAATATTTATGAGCTCCCTCAACAACACCGAAAACCCCCCCAACAACCCTTTGAAATATCACTCCGTTATTCATTGAACACCCGGGAAATGGAGCATAATGACTGGATACTTGACAAGATCAGAGCAGCTGTTGAAGTCGTGTCTGGTCGTATACTCATTAAGAAATGGGAAGACACCTTCTCAACGGCCTCCTCACAACAATATCGGCTCCTCATTAGCGCTAATATTAGAACGATGTGTCCGTGCCGGTGCGAGAAATGTCAAACGTCCTTCATTTGCAGAAGCGTATGCTTGTCCTCAAGGATAGGCACTGAGAGTCTCAAAACGGTTAGTTTTTTTTTTTTTTAAAGTTAAGCGCCCCTTCTCACTGCCACTAAACCACTGACTGATCTGGTCTTGTGACAGAAGATGTTTCCTTGTCACAGGATGCCATGTAATGCCATTAAAGTGAGCTCCTTGTTCAAAATCCTTACTGAATCAAAGGAGGCATCAGCTCTTTGACCTGCTTGCCTCTTCATGTCTCCATCTCTTTTTCTTTTAACAGTCTTTCTATGGATCAGAGGCTGGTTTCTGTCATGTGAAGTGTCTTCTAAAGGCTGGCTAATGGGGTTAAGCTAGTATCTAGCTACAGAACTCAATAAGACTCAATAAGACTCGATTCTGAGACTCAACTGAGACTCTGAAGCAACTGACAGGGAAAATGGGAAAAAGAAAAGAAAAAATGTATATTCATTTTTATAACCTTTTAAAATAATGCTGAAAAGTTAATTGTTTTTAAATGAATGGCTTTCCTTTGCCAATTTAGCAGACAATGAAACTATTAATCTTAGAGCATACACTGACTGGCCCAAAAAAAAGAAAAAGAAAAAACACTGCTGTTTGGGTTTAGGAAAATACTTAATCTATGAATGGATCATTATTACAGTGATTATTATGTTTCTAGCATGTTTTATGTTTGGCAACGGTTCTTTTAATCCTAACAGATGGAGTGTGTAGCTTTTCATTTCTTAAACAACCATGTAGAAAGACACATCATGGCCATATTCCAGGATGTCAAGATTCATCAGGCTCAAATTGTGAAAGAATGGGAGCATGAAAAATAATTTTCACACATGAATTGGCACCTTAGTTTAAGTCTTTGGGATGTGCTGGATGAGACTTTACAGAGTGCTCACCTCTTGCATTGTCAATACAGGATCTTGACCAACAATTGATGTACCTCTTGATGGAAATAACATCACAACATTAATTTCCACCAAGAGGTACATCAATTTTTGGTCAAGATCCTGTATGGACTCAGAGGTGCCAATTCATGTGTGAAAATGATTCTTCATACTCCCTCCCAAC
Source organism: Anabarilius grahami (assembly GCA_003731715.1). NCBI lineage: Eukaryota > Metazoa > Chordata > Actinopteri > Cypriniformes > Xenocyprididae > Anabarilius > Anabarilius grahami. The sequence goes on along the minus strand of RJVU01047120.1, from coordinate 6,831,569 downwards.
CATTCTTTCACAATCTTAGCCTGATGAATCTTGACATTGTCATCTTGGAATATGGCCAAGATACAGTGTGTCTTCCTACATGGTTGTTTAAGAATTGAAAAGCTACACACTCCGTCTTTTAGGGTTAAAATAAACATTGCCAAACATATGTGACCCGTGCAGTCAAAATGAGTTGGAATGCGCACAGGCTAATTTCAAGCTACAGGCAAAACAAATGAAAAATGTCAATTTTGGTCGAATTTGAGGTTTTCACAAAAATAAGTTCATTAAGCCCTCGTCTAGCAATCTCAATGCTCCAAATAGCAATTAAACATCTAAAAGTATCTTTATTTGTACGTTTTCTGAGAGGAGCCTTTCCTTTGTCCATGAAAAATGAAGTTTTTCTCTGCTCGCTTCTGGACGACTGGCGCTTCCTCTCAGCACAAGTTTAATATTGTTGTAAAATGCAGCATTCCAACTTTGTGAATATTCATAGCGAATTCTCGATGGTATGAGTCTGAACCAATGAAATGTGATTTTCAAACTCATGCTGATGTAAACAAAACGATCTTACTCGCGCTGACTGACAGTTCCGAAGTGCACGCACAAAGATGCCAATCTCGATATGTAAAAATAGTAAAAAAAAAAATCTGTCTTGGCGAGTATTCACGCAAATATTATCTGTTAAGTGAACATTTGGTTAGGGAAAAACATCTGATGTGTATTATATTAGATCCTTGTGATACAGTAGGTCTTAATATATAGGCTGTGTTTCATTAATGTTACTCAAACAATTGTGGAATTATGGAAAAAAAAGTTGAATATATATTTCTTCTTATACATATGGGTTTTGACTTGGTTTGTGCCAAATTTGGTGGTATTACCAGGGATTTTAAGGTATGGCTGCTAGATGATTTTGTTTTGGAACCTTCAGAAAACTTTACCTTGATTTTTCTCAAAATTGAGTTTGCTGACTCTATCGACTTCAAACAGGTGTAGCTTTTTTGTAGGATCCCAACAAATAATACATCAATTTGAAGGTTTTGTAATAAAGAATGTGAAAATAACCAAGTTATTTTTGATAATTTGGTCATTGAGTCTCATTTTGCCAGCACGGGTCACATATAACATGCTAGAAACATATTAATCACTGTAATAATGATCCATCCATAGACTCTTAAGTATTTGCCTTCTAAAATCCAAACATCAACTTTTGTTTTGGCCAGGCAGTGTATAAAAATATATATACACACACACACACTCAAAAATAGACTTGTGAATTGTGAAGAGACTTGTGAATGATAAGCATTACTGTCTGGATAGTTCATTAAAGTTAAAAATCACTGCACTGCTATGTCATGTTATCATATTTGCACATGTCCTACTTCACTGATTACGATGACGGCTATTTTTGCAAGCCAAGTCCGACACTTCTTTATGATATGGCGTATTTGACCCTCATGCTGGCTGGCCTAGTGGAAAAGTGAAACCAACACATGTCACTCTGAATGTAGGCCATATCCTGTCAGGGGACCAAAACCACAGCTGTCTGCAGCACTATGAGTTTCACATAGAAGGTCAGGTGATGGGTGAAGCCCAAAGAGGACCTGCTTTTTCTTTGGTGTGTATCGGTGCTCAGGAAATGGGCTTTGAAATGGGTCTTTGTCCCGAAATGAGAAACACACACTTCCGAGACGAACAAACACATGCGTGTACACGCAAACCCTGACCCTGGGCTTCAAAAGCAGAGCTGTTTGGTTAGTCTTCCAGATGAAAAGATAGAAAACACAAAGCTGTACTGAAAGACTGGAATATCAGAGATGGCTCCCGCACGCTATGGCAGGGGAAGCAGACGCTTCCTTTTTCCCTCTCTGTCTGTTCTCGTATCAAACCACCGTTTGCTCGCCCACACGTTGGCTTCAGGGAAGATAAATATCCGTTTTCAGATACCACAAAACTGCAGCATTTTATAACCAGCTCTGTGACTAAGTGGTTATGTCACATTTCGATTGTGACTGAAGTGTACACCCTCATCTGCAACAACACACAACCAAAGACAGCAATAAAACCCGTAGATCGCTGTCAGTACCCTCTCATCCGCTCTCCATGAGCCGTGTTCACAATGAGTGCCGATACCGCCAGTGACCTGAAACCACTAAATGCCAAGTCCACAGGATATGATATAACTTGATTATGCAAACCAGGATGCACTGACAAATCTGCCTCATCAATCTGGAATAAAAAGAATGGATTTAAAAATCAGACTGAATGATGTAACATATCATTAGGGGATTCTTTGTAAGTCATTAAATTAGATTTAAAAGCATAAATTCGACTGGTGGAACTCAAATCAGAAGCCCTTGTTTGAAGAAAAGAGGGGATCCCTCCACAAAATGGGTAAAGAGGGACGATGAATGCGGTATTCTGACCCAATTCCTATTGGAGGCACAGTTTCAGATCCCACAGACTGGATGAGTCATCAGGCGCATTCGCGCGCACACACCTAAATTGTTCCAAACGCCCCAAAATCAGGTTGAAGGAATCACAAAACCGAAACGTATGGGAAATTAGAACAATGTGTCTAGAGTAAATATATATTTATCAGAAATGAAGGAGGGCAATGTGTCCTTGTGGTGAGTGGGCATTCCATCACATCTTAAACACCAAAAGAACATCAATTACCTAATAAACCCTGAATTAACATAACATATATATATATATATATATATATAGCAAGGTGCTTGAAAAAATTAAGTAAATCTAAGCCTTTTGAATCAGTAGCTGCTAACAGGAATAGGAAAAAATAATTACAAGAATTTAGCTTTGTCTCCAAAGAACAGGAAGGGTACAGTAAAGCGACCAAGTTCTTGGAAACCATGTCCATCATTTCCCTATCCAACACGTTGTACAGCATTCAAACATCTCCATTCATTTTCACTCAAGAGCCTGTGACTCATGGTGCTCAGCAGAGTCGTGATGGAAAAATTCAGCATTAAATAACCTTGCGAGAGCGGCCGAAGTTCATTGCCTGAAACTCTTGTTTTGTCTGGGACGCAGCTCCTTTTGTTTGTTATTTTTTGCGCCCTGTTGCCTGGAATGCAGGCAAGGTTAAACATACAGGCTGCATTGTAGGTGGTGGTGGTGTCAACTGAGGATGTGTAGGATGAAATTTAGCCTCTCGAAGTAGGCAAAAATGAGTCACTGTGAGAAAACTGAAGGTTAAGTCTTGAAGGTGCAGTTTATGCACTATTTTAATTTGCCATAACAAAAGACACAAACATAAATTCGTTCACTATCCTCAGGTAAAATGCTACTGTAGGAGTGAATAAAAATATAGATCTTAAAAACAGGCTTAACATGACAGTCGGCCTCAGTGTTGGGCAAAAAAAAGACAATGAAGCTAGCTAAGCTACCAACTATTCAAAAGCAAAAATTTGTTTATGCAAACTAGCCACACTGAGAAAAAAATTGGGGTATAAACAATTTTCACTCAGAAATTACTAGTAAATTTCACAAACAATAGAGTGGTGCAGGGATGACGTCAGAACACGGTTGTAATTAGTAGAACAAAACGTCAACTTGTTTACCACAGATCTTATCTTGAAAAACCCCATTATAAAAACCCACAGGGAAAAACTTGAAGGAACCAGAAGCGAATTCCAAGTTTTCCGGGTTTTGACGTCATCCCTGCACTACGTTATTACAAAGAAACGGCAAGTAACACACTTAATTACATGTAAAATTTTGAAGTAGAAAAACTGAAATAGTATTTTCTTGTAAAACGTACTCAATCTTTAAAAGTTGGAAAAATAAATGTTTACAGTGTAGGTACAATACAAGACAAAAGCTACATGGTAAATGTTACATTTAAGCTACTTTTTTAATAATTATGAAACTAACAATAGTTTACATTTCTTATAAAACAGTACAAATGATTCAGACTTGAACTTTAAGTGATTCAGATGGAGTTTTTCTAACTCGTTTGACCAATTTGTTGAAAAGAACTGACTCAAAAGATTCAAAAGTCATTTGTCATTCTACGTTACATTGTAGCAAGTTTGTTGATGCTACCCTGCTATATATAATCAATACAATAAAAAAAATTAATCAGCAGACAAGGCAAGTTCAGCATACAGTCTAAACTCTACAGTCCAAATATAATGCAAGGCAGAGAAAAGTGTGTGTTTGGCTCAGGTCAGCTCACTGTGGTCCTGCTTGTAGCACATAAAAATTGATGCTCGTTGTGGCAGCCGTAATGTTTCTGAGCAGGAAACCATTACCATGGCATTACGCTGCGGATGGAGGGCAGGAAATTAAATTCGGCTGTCTTTGAGTAACTGATGTCACAGTTCTCCCTGTGGGTAATTGATTATTACTCGCTTCCGCTGGCTAAGAGCACCCTGGATGTGGGTCATGCAGGGATGAGGAAAACAGAGAGGTGTGGTGAGTTCAAATCTGAATTATTCGTTCACAAATCAGACTGATTCAGTTCTGATAATCTGATTCCAGCATATTTTATGATACACAAAGATATGACATCCAGAGTATGTAAGATGGTACAACTAGATCTCTTTTATAGAATCCTGGAAAAGGATTTAATTATATTTTGCTACATGTAAAGGTATTTTAAAGATTTTGAAGTGTTAAAAGGTAATTCGGTTTAACCGTCCAAAGGCCAATACAGCCATTTCATTTGTGATTAAAATATCTTAAAATGTAATAAATGTATATGTTTTTTATTCTGGCATGATTTTATAACATCATATATCAACATAGTGCAAAATAGTATTAAAATTATCTGTAGAAGTCGTTGCTTTTTTATGAGAAAGAATGTCCGGAAAAATTAATTTCACTGATGTCATTCAGAGTAGCCAATATAAAGGGACCATTTTGGATCAAGTCATGCGGTCAATATCATGTGACAGGATGTGACATCATTCAGACACCTTCAATGGACCACATGGTCATGAAGCAAAGTAACTAACTCTCGTTTAACCATTTGAAAAATTCATGTCCCGAAACATCAGGTCATTTGGTTCAACCGCTATAAAACATGGAAAATATTGTAATATTTTAAAAACTTGTACTAAATATAAAATGTTTGATTTTCCTTATGTTAGCTGGCTAGTAAGCTAACTATCAGTCTGTTAGCATTGTTTGAAAATATCGTCATTCGGTATAACGAAAAGTGTTATTCGGTAAAAACTAAAAAATTTTGGTTAAACTGAATGACTTTTTTTGGTGACAAATTTTGTCCATCTTGTCAAAAAAAAAAAAGACAAAAGCAGTGTTAATTGATTATAAAAACCACATAATCCCATTGTTAACACTTAATAAAACTTCAAAATTAATTATATCTCCATTATGTTTTTTTCATATAGACATCATATGAGAAAAAACATATATATTTCCATCATAAAATACTAATATAAACATAAAAATAAGCATATTTGGATTTTATAGACCCCAAACCATTTATAGAAAAACTTGGTAACTGCCAGGCTGCATAAGCAAGAAAAAGAGCCAAAAAAAAAAAAAAAGAGGCAAAGTCCAACAGCATTGGAAATCCAGAACTGCAATAAAAAACACAAGCTGCCCAATGAGCCCTAAAGCACCATGCTTATCTTGGCTTTTATGCACAACCCTACTGATCTTACAGCCAATGATTAACGCCAGGGTCAACAGCCCACTGACTGTAAAAGCTTTGCTATCAGCAGGAGATATCACGCCGCCAACTGACACCTCATTGAGACGTGTGGTATTCAACCCCCATCGGCAAACTGTTCACACCAAGAGAGAGTCCACATCCTCAATTCTGTTTTTTTGTGGCTTCATAATCAAATGCTATTTTATGCGTGGGAGAAAAAAAAGATAAGAAAACACTTGCACAAGGTTAAATGAGAACATGATGTACTACCATGCCGTAAAAAAGTTTGACACATAAAGGCCGTGTGCTGTAACATGTGGCACATTGTGCAATCATAAGTGACAGTGGGAGATCTGATGGTGTTAATAGCGTTGTCATATAAAACTGTCATAAAATGTGTGAAAAGAAACTGGGACAAACGTTATATGACATGCAAGTGGTTGATTGTTAAAGTTACATTACGATGAAAGTGGCCAACATTGTTTAATTTGGGCTAGTCATGACAGAATAATGTTCGATAGGTCTCCCCAATGCTCATTTTCCTAATTTCAATACTGTCCACTTATTTGTAATTTCTTTATTAAAAAAAATAAATATATATATATATAAAAAAAATACAATCATCATTAATAAAAAAAAAAGATGTTAATGA
>RJVU01047120.1:6803091-6825275 GCA_003731715.1 Anabarilius grahami | reverse complement strand
GAAATTTGAATTACATTTTTTTTATAAAAATGTTTATGTTATATATAATTTAATTATATTTAATATATTATATATAATAATTTTATAAAAATTAAAAGATATAAAGTTGAACTACAAAAAACACCACTAATAGCACAAGATGCAGCACATTATTAATTTGAAATAATAGCAATAATTGGCATATTATGTAATTCAATGAAATGTTTTTTTGTCCCAGCCTGTCGCCATTCTCACTGCACTTCCACTTATTTTAAGGTGCAGTCAGCACATTTGTTTCCGATCTCACGCCTTTTTTTCTCGTTCTTCCTCTCTCCATCACCCACTTCTGCTTTAATTTTTAATTCTCTTGCTCAACGTCGACTGTGCACAGCTGTGGTTCAGACAGAGCCAGAATACTGTGGATTTTCCATTTAAGAGTGGAATATATCAGAAATGACCTGGTCCAAATCCCATGGTCTCTGAACTGATCCAAATGCATTTGCAACAGAACATTGCGATTAGTGAGGCACGACCTGCTGTTCACAAAATTGTGACGTGGTGGTGCTGAAATGAGATGAGTTGGTGACACCTCAAATGCTATCAGATGTGAGCTCACAAGAACTATTGCTGTGAAGTAGAATGCTGAATGCTAAAATGGAAAATAGGTTGGAAAAGGAACAGAAGCTGAGTGGTGGCTCCGGTGTTTATGGTGCAGTTGATAATTAAAAAGTGGTGTGGCAATCAGAAATGACCACTCGAAAGGCGAGCATGGGGAAAAAAAGCTTTATGTAAGCTATGTCATGTCAAACTGGCATATAATAATTTCACTGGAGCCATGCGCAACCATATTCAGCACTGGCAAGCAGGGACGTGCACAGACATTTTGGGGGGGCAGGGGCTCAAGTGGAAAAAAGGGCACTTCTCATAATTATTTATTTAAAAAATAATGAACCTTTAAATATATTAAGACAACTTTGACTTCCCTTATACTCAAGCAATTGTTTTATACTCCACAGATTTCTACAAAATAATTAGTTCACACAGAGACCATGGTCTTCTTTAGTATTCACTAGGTTTATCACAAGAGAAGTCAACAGCAACTATTTTCAAGCTATATATATTTAGAATAAATAACTGCACCAAGGAGAGGGACATAGTTTCACTAATAATTTGTTTATTTTGCACAAATCAATAAATCGTTTTAATTTGTTATTAATGTTATTGGAATACTTCTTTCATGAAGTGGACAATTTTAATATTTTGGTCCATTTTTGCTGCCATGTCTTTTACTCTAATGGAAAGGAAACTCAACCCTAACCCTACACATTTAGATGGTGTTTGTTTTAAGCCTACTACCCTCTGTCTGTTTGCATCTGTAGATTTATTCTAAATTAACCAAAACAAGCTAATCTGCATATTTAAACACATCAATAATTTTTTTTTCCTGAACTGTTAATACATTATATATTATAACAAATGCCTGCAGAGGGCGCCAAAAGCCTGCTGATTTTTGTTGTTAGACAGCACAGCACGATCAAATCCACGATCAAAGCCAACCACCATAATTAAAAATGTATTATTAGTTAATAATATTCGGCCACTTCTTTGTGATAGAAATGCTACAGCCACTGTAATTTCTTCAACAAGAATATGTGGACATCAAACATGCAAAGACAGAGCGAGGGTTTAAACTTTTATTGATGTATTATCCTGTGCAAGCGTAGATTTAAGAATAACATTATGTATAGCTAATGCTTTATTATGATTTTTAAATAGTTTTAATAAACCATGCATCCTTAGAAAACTGTCTAATAATGTGGTTCATGGATGTGTGTCCATGGAATGCTCCTCTTCTGGCATTGACAGCCCAACCGATATCTTTACCATGGTTTAAAACGCAATACATAGCACAATAAAATAATTGAAATTATAATATGACATAAATTTCATTAGTATCAAATCAGGCAGATGTGTTGATTGTGGTCAAACTATTAATGCAGCGTTAAATGTATAAATAACCCTTAAATAGCCAAAACTTTCATGTTTGTGAACATAGGCTAGCCTACCTGAAAGAAATGCAAGGGATGGATCCATCTAGGGCTTTTTTTTCTTCGCTTCTCATCGCCAGACAGCAGTTGCATTTTCGCGGGAATAGTTGTCACAAGTTTTCAGGTGAGGTAAGGTGAGGTGAGGTGGGGCGTGGCGCGCGTGCGTGCGTGCGGGCATGAATGGTGTGTCTCGGAGTGAAGGCATCTGAACTCGACTCGACAAAGCCGACCTGATATAGTTTTTTTTATTTTATTTGTTTTATTCAGTAAATATATTTGTTTGACAGGGAAGCTGTGCGCAAACAGGAATATATATATTCATTTATTAAAAAAAAAAAAAAAGCATCCCAGAAAAAAGGGCACTTTCTCTCGAGGAAGAAAAAGGGCAGGGGCTCAAGCCCCTTTTTTGTCTATGTGTGCACGTGCCTGCTGGCAAGTAGGTGTTAGCATAGAAGAGAGTGGCCGAATGAAGCAAATCCCTATCACGTCATTCACTTCAACTCCTGTTCGCTATGAAAAAATAACTGCAATTATCTTAGAGATGACAGCAAGAGACATGCTACCACTGTTTAAATGAAGGAAATTGATAGACTTCAGAGAGCCTGAATACACAATAACAGGGCGAAAAATTATCACATCAAGTTTGGTTACTTGTACTTATTGGTCCTGCACTGAAACAGCTGAGTTTAATAAATATGCCTATATTGGCTAATGCTGGTTGCTTTTTTTAAGACAGCCTGAATGTTAAATGACCATAACACAAGGCAAGTGCACCGCATATTTATGACCTAGTGGCATTAATTATGGGATTTGACCGTTTTGATCATATATACACAGGGTGTGTTCACACTTGTAGTTCGGTTCTCTTTGTTCTTTTGTAGGGCCCTATGATTTCCGCGATGCAGAAAACGCGGACGGAATCGCGGAATCCATTCATAAAAAAGGAATTTACTATATAACGCGGAATGTCACGGTATTTGTCAAATTTTTGATGAATGAATTAAAAGCAGGTCAGTACACTTAAATTAAATCGCGATATAGACTAGTGTCCGTGAATATTAAACCGCAAAAAGACTATTTAAACATGAATCCTGCATGCCTGTGTGTGCCTCTGAAATGAATGATGCGGAAGCGTGGTTTCATTTACCTCACACCGCCTCACACACAATCGCGCGGGCGCACGCACGCTGAAGCACATGCGACGCTCGCGGTGTTTTCGTCCTCTGTCGCCTCACTATACGAATTCATCTCCAGAGCTAATAATCTCAGTGTTTCTTCCATGTTTTCATTTTAACAGTAAAGCTCTGTTGTGCAGCACATTGTTTGTCAAAAAAGTTTAAATTCATGATTAAAAGATAAATTAAATGGTATGCGTTCATTTGATTGCCAGAAAAATGTAAATACACAACAGAATTTCAAAAAAAAAAAAAAATTCATAAAAATATATTTTTTAATGAATAAATATTGTTGTTTTTAAGAATTCAATAAATTAGACATGCTTTTTGATTATTAAAATGGAATTAAACAATTAAAATGGAATCCAGAAAACAGAATTTGGTAAAAATAAAATTTGAGGGGAAAGAATAAAACGTATATCATAGGGCCCTAAAAAAATATTTAATTTCTTTGTTAAACTTTTATTAAATTGTTGGTAAATTGGACAAGATTCATTATTTCAATTAATTAGACATGCTTTTTGATTACTAAAATGTAATATAACCATTAAAATGGAGTCAAAAAATAAATAAAACGGGAAAAAAACGAAATACAGAAAAATTAAAACGGAAAAAACGGAATTTGGGAAAAAAATCAAACGGAATTTGGGAAAAAATAAAACTGATTTCATAGGGCCCTACTTTTGGTCCAGACCAAAAAAAGAAAATAATACATTTACTCACGGTTCGCTTAGCATTCACACCTAAAGATACAAAAAAAATGATGTATACTTTGCGACAGAACTTGTCGAACATCCAAAACAATGCTGTGTACTGGGCTAAATGCGCTCACTGATGGAGCTGACAACTCGTGAAGAGCTTTTAAAATGTGTAAAGGAGTCAGCAGCAAGAATTCCTCCATCACACACAAAAACAAAGATCTGCTGCAAGGAGACTGGTACTGATGCCTGCACCGAACTGTGATTGCGACTAAAATTATGAGAAAAAACAGGTATGCTTTAGCGTTGTCCTTTTTAGGGTCACATCTTGTGACATCATGCCTTATTTTTTGTTAGTTTACATGTCTTTGGTTTATTCTGCGTTCATATTTCATTCGAACTGCACCAGAGTTCGTTTGGAAGCACAACAGGGATCGGATGGCAAGTGTGATCACACCCTTAATGTCTTCTGGGGGTTTCTTACTTTTAGACTAGTTGGTTACAAAACATCAGTTTAAAGGGGTCATGAATTGAGAAATCAACTTTTCCTTGAGCTTTTGATATATAAGAGGTCATCGTACTATAAGAATTTCTGTAAGTTTCAGAACTGAAAACTTCCTTGTTAGTCCAATTAAAGCTTTTATTGACACCAGGCCCAGCGAACGACTGATCCTGGAATGTGCCTAGTCATAGACAGGTGAAACGGCACATCTGCAGAAGAAATTAACGTCTACTTCATCATTGTAACATTAGCACCACCCTCTGGCAAGATGAGGAGGAGACAAGAGCGACACAGGACTAAAAGTAATGTTACCTTTCAAAGGATCCTAATGCTAGGAATATGGTTATTTATTTTCAACAATGGGAATGCCTCAGTTAAGCATCATTTATTTGTATTCAGTACATTTCACTGTGGATTCTTTGGTAAATCAATAACATTTCGGCGCAGGCTTTGCAAACACACTTTTACGATACGAACTCGACAGTAATGCAACAACATGTAAGTAACTGTGATAATTCTAATGCCTGATCTGATATGTAATGTATCTTGTACAGTCAGATGTGTCAGTAAATCAAACCAGTGACTAAACGGTTTTCTCTTAGTAGGATGAAAATAATCTGTTATTTAATAGGTGATTAAATTATATATAAAAGCGATCAAAGAATGCTCCCTTTACAATCGCTGGAGCTGTCAATCAAACGGCGCGAGTTTATCAGTGACTGAGTTCTGGACTTGCGTCAAAACTCCTGTTTTATTCAACGAATCTCTTAGTTACATTGAGTTTGCACTGTTTTGATGAAAGCATTCGTTAGTGTGCAGAAATTGAGCTGCAATGACGAGATCACTGCTTTCATCTAAATATAATGCCATAGATATAAATGTAATCCTATAATCAACACTTTTCACTATTAGTTAACCTTGACAGCTGTAATAGTAAAAACATGCTAAAAGTTTTTGAGAGAGTAATACTTAGCTATTTCATACGCAACGATGTTAGCCAATCACAGCAGTGGGCGTTTACACTGAAGTCTCAAAGCAGACACGCTCCTTAAAACAGAGCATTCAAATCAGAGGGCTAAAATCAGGGTTTTATTTCTAAATTCTGACAATTTTTTAAGTAAAAAGCATATTAACATTATAAGTGCACCCCAGGAAACATTTTAAAACAATAAAATAACGCAGTTCATGACCACTTTAAAGGTGCCCTAGAATTAAAAAATTTAATTGACCTTGGCATAGTTAAATAACAAGAGTTCAGTACATGGAAATGACATATAGTGAGTCACAAACACCGTTGTTTCCTCCTTCTTATATAAATCTTATTTGTTTAAAAGACCTCCGAAGAACAGGCGAATCTCAACATAACACCGACTGTAACGTAACAGTCGGAATCATTAATATGTACGCCCCCAATATTTGCATATGCCAGCTCATGTTCAAGCATTAGACAAGGGCAGCCAGTATTAACGTCTGGATCTGTGCACAGCTGAATCATCAGACTAGGTAAGCAAGCAAAGACAATAGCGAAAAATGGCAGATGGAGCAATAATAACTGACATGATCCATGATAACATGATATTTTTAGTGATATTTGTAAATTGTCTTTCGAAATGTTTCGTTAGCATATTGCTAATGTACTGTTAAATGTGGTTAAAGTTACCATCGTTTCTTACTGTATTCACAGAGACAAGACTGTCGTTATTCCTATTTTTGGGTACCATTGAGATATATATTTATGACATTCAGAAGGGAAAACATAAAATTCTCTTGAGAAATTAATTAAACTGTTAATTATTATGTAGTATTATAAATTTACTATGGACTAAAGATTTGTTTTGCACTTTCTCGCCTGCTTGTTTTTCTGTTCCCCGCCGAGTCGAATACTGGCAGATGGGCTGTGTCCCTCACAGGAGTCTGTTGTGCGTCTATTTGTATCATTAACCTATTTTAAATCCGCTTTCAAAGAATTATCCACTTTTTAAAATATTTACCCCTCACAGCAACACAAATGACGCACTCAGCTGGCATGGAAGTAGTCATTTCCGCATTACAGTGCTTAATACATAAAACAAATAAGTAGAACAGGCTGAAACATTAAAACGTCCTAAGCATGAGCCAGTAATGAAAACCAAATGCTGCATTTAATCTGCAAATCAATGGATCAAAAACACAAGTTTAATCCCTTTTCTCAAAAGCAGAGTGGAGTAGAAAGTGTCTTAGTATGTATTTCTCACTATTCCCTGCTAATAAGCTTGCAGCACTGAAGCAAAGAGTGCGGACAGAGTGAAAGTTCAGCCGTTTGATTGACAGCTACAGCAGCAGGTGGCGTGAGGTCCAGCTGAGCCTGTGCCCTTCACCGAGCTCCGTCAGGGAGCCTCAGCCTCAGCATGCCACCTCTCAAATCCACCATTACTCCCTAAACCGGACAGACAGAACCTTCATGTCAAATCAGCCTGAGAGCAACATGGGCTGGCGACTCTGTTGTTCCTAAGAAACACTGTTCCACAAGGTTGATTCAAAAGGTAGACATTTTAATTACTCTGCCTTCTAAGATACCTAATTTTAGCCAAGTTATAGATTTAACCACTATTTTTGTGCATCACATATTTTAATAAGGGAACAATATTAAAATTATGGCTGATAATTATTTTCATTTTACAGCTGATAACTGAAACTCAACACTATTTTGTCTAAATAAATAAAAAATAAACTAATAAACACAAATAAACTTTTAATATAAATTATTTTAAATGATACAAATGAATCAATAAGTTTAAAAGATATAAAATAATAATAAATGTATTTTTTACAATTATTGATTCATTTGCATTATTAAAAATGATTGACTATTATTATTATTTTTTTCTAAATTAAAAAAAAAAAATATATATATATATAATGAGTTATTGACGAATAAGGTTTTTAAAATTGAAGTTTTATTAAGTGTTAACAATGAGATTATGTGGTTTTTATAATCAATTAAAATTTTCCTTTTGTAATTTTTTACAAGATGGACAAAATTTGTCACCGAAGTCATTCGGTTTAACCAAAATTTTAGTTTTACCGAATTACACATTTGGTTATACCGAATGACAATATTTTTTAACAATGCTAACAGTCTGATAGCTAGCAAAGGGACAATCAAACATTTTATATTTTTGTAAAAGTTTTTAAAATATTACAATATTTTCCATGTTTTATAGCGGTTGTACCGAATGACCTGATGTTTCAGGACATGCGTATGAGCAAGTGAAAACATGAATTTTTCAAATGGTTAAACGAGAGTTAGTTACTTTGCTTCACGATCATGTGGTCCTTTGCAGGTGTCTGAATGATGTCACATCCTGTCACATGATATTGACCGCATGACTTGATCCAAAATGGTCCCTTTATATTGGTTACTCCGAATGACATCAATGAAATTCACTTTTCCGGACATTCTTTCTCATAACAAAGCAATGACTTCTACACATAATTTAAATACCATTTTGCACTATGTTGATATACAGTCAAACCAAAAATTATTCAGATGTTTTTGATATTTTTTTGGTATATTTTTACTAGTGGGTGCAGGACACTATAATTAATTTATGTAAGTGAGGATAGCAAAATAAAGTAAACTGTGACATATACCCAAAAATTCTTCATACAGTGGACTACCAGTAAAACTGATAAAAATTTGGAACCAAAAATTATTCAGACATTTTGACCTGACCATGTTTTGCTTCAGTGTTATCTGACATAATTAAGATTTTTTTTTTTTCTGACACAGTTTAACTTTGAGATCTTGCCATATTTTATTACCATTTTTTTAAACTATAGTGAATAAACTGTATTATTGAATGAAATGTTCAAAGTGTCTGAATAAATTTTGGTTTGACTGTATGAGGTTATAAAATAATGCCAGAATAAAAAATATATACATTTATTACATTTTAAGATATTTTAAATCACAAATTAACTGGCTGTATTGGCCTTTGGACGGTTAAACCGAATTACCTTTTGACACTTCAAAATCTTTAAAATACCTTTAGCAAAATATAATTAAAACCTTTTGTATTCAATAAAAGAGATCTAGTTGTACTACCTTACATACTGTGGATGTCATATCTTTGTTTTTTATTATTATAAAGTCCTTTGGACAAAAAAAATGACCCGTATATTTTGAGATTTTTTTCAAATAGTTTGGTTAAAAACTACATTTTACAGGGATAATATCAACAGATACCAATATAAAAAAGTTTTAGAGCCCGTCCACACGGAGAAGCGTTTAGATGTACACGTAAAAATTTTGTATCGTATCGCTGTTTCGTCCAGCGATGGATCCAGCGTTTTGGGAGCCTGAAACCGCTATTTTTTGAAACCAGGTCCCAGAGAGGATATATCTGGAAACGACACCCTTGCGTTTTCGTGTGTACAGCCAATTCGCATAATTTGTGAAAAGATGATGTCATCACCCCAAGTCTCGACCCGCATGCTCCTAGTCTAGTTTTTAGTGTATCTCTGTGGCAGAATTACAGTGCCACATACTGGTCTGGCATGTATATTACATCATTTTGAGTCGGTTTTAGTTTTGAGTCGGTTTTAGTTTTGGTTTCGTCTGAACGCAGATATTTCTTGAGACAACGGCGTGTTTACGTTTTTTTTTTAGAACAAATAAAAAAGATCGGATAGGGAAAGCTCTGGCTTCGTGTGGATGTGGCCTTATATTAAATTTGAAAAAGCTCTAATATCTTCCAATAACCAAAACAGTACAGATATATCATGCATCCCTAATTTTATTAGACGTGTCTCTCTGAATCCACGTAGTATCTCCAAAGGCCCAGTGCTTCCCCACTGTGTGGATGTTCTCATTTTCCCTATGCATTGATGAGCATGAAGAGGGGAGATGATATCAGCGGCGGGGAGTCTCAGAATAGTGTTACCATGTGAAAAGGCCACAGGCTCATAAGTGTAGCATATCCGTAGGTCAACCCCATAAAGCAGAATATCAAGGCTCCCCTGCGCTTCCTCTCATATGAGCCGGTGCCAGAGGCGGCAGATTAGTGAGAAGAGTTTCCTGTTGCTCTAAATAGGTATGACATCTGCAATTCAAATTGAAAATGTAAAACTACAGGTGCACTCTTCCACTTGCTGCTTGGTGTTGGTGTGTGTGGTTTGGCATGTACCAAATAATGTTTTTAAAATGCACATATTATTGGAAAATCAAGGGTATATTCAATATGGACGTTGCTCACTGTGAGCAAATCAGGCTCAATTGACAGCCCTTAGCATACAACGTGATCTCATGCCATCTCACTTTAGCTCAGACTTATAAAGAGGCTATCTGTCTGGCTGTAAGCTGATTCAAGGTGTTTCTCAAGCAGCATGGCCAAGAACTACAGACATTGAAACCTTTTCATTCTAGTGCAAGCCGATTAGGCCATATGCAGAAAAATCACGCCTGTATTGGCCCCTTTCTTTGTGAGTTCCCACAATTTGAGTTCTCTGAAAAGCTATTAGTCCAAAGTTACCCTACAGCTTTAGAGAAGTCTGCTAAAACTTTTGGCCTCAAGAGGCCTGTGCATTCCATTAATGTTACACTAAGAGCTAAAGACACACCTCTAAGTTTTAAAGCCACAATATGTACATTTTCGCCACTAGAGGTCACTTATTCAAAACAAAGACGTAGCTTGATGACTCCTTGATTTCACAGAATCTTGGGAGGGTGTTGTCTTCATGTCTACAGCCGGTGGAAAAGAATCGGGATGGGACTCGTGCAGAAATCATGTTCATGGATGAAGTTATTAATGTTACTGTAGTATGAAGCAGAGAAGGGCAGAGTGATGTGCAAGCAGAAACGAGGCCGTTGGAGCGATTGCTAATGAGAAACGAGCGCGACACAAGTCTCGAGAGCAGCGTAACCTTTATTATGCCACCGTCGCCGCTTCCGCTTCTGCTGGTCATTCGTATTTTGGGTAATGCACAGCTGTTTATCATATTAGATACATTTTGTATGTTGAAAGTTGTTATAGTGCTACTCTGTGTTTGCTCGGCGGCTACTATGAGACACTTGTTGCACACTGCAGTAAGCTAGATTGATATTAGGCATGGTAAAACATGGTACTCACTGTAAATCAAGAAATCGAGATTTAAACAATAAGACTTACTGTGTTGAGCTATATAACGTGATTAGTTTTCTGTCGATGAATATATCCAAACAGTTGTTCGCCTATCTAATAAAACACATAATATATCAAAGTGTCTTTGGTGTTTCCATGGTTTCTATAATATATAATAAAAATAAAACCGGAAACGGAGGGTAACACAGGTATGATGTCATTGATAGGTGTATCACGGTCCGTGTTTTGGTCAAAATTGCTTATTTCTCTGGATTTAAAAATTCTTNATATTAACAATATTAATAATTATTATTATATTTTAAACATTATTAATTATATATATTATTGTATGTTACATTATGTTGTTGTTATTAGTAGTAGTAGTAGTAGTAGTAGTAGTAGTAGTGGTGATGATGATCCGCCAAAAATAAACAGTGTCATCGGAAAATAGGATGGAATCCCATTTTTCCAGTGCCAGAGAGGATGTTAAAAACATAACACTTAAGCTCAGACTATGCCATACCTTTCTCAGAGGCTAAGTAGACAGCTCATCATTTTCCAGACAGGAACAGATAGTAAGTAGCAATGAAATCGGAACAGAGTTTTGGGCATCTCTGTGGTATCACATACACCACATCTACTACTTGAAAGGTGTGAAACTAATGGCTAATTTTAGCCCTAGCCAAAAAACACTCACATCTTCTTCCCATTGCCTCCATATGCTACAGTGATGGATATCAGTTAGGTGGGGAAAAAAAACAGGAAGAGAAAATGGTGAGGCATGTCCAGAATGCATTGGAACTTGAGCTTCGGGCCTGACACCTGACCCCACTGCTGCTTCAAGGGGGTTAATGCGGGTCAAGAGAATGATGGGAAAGAGGAGCGGCAGGAAGAGAGGTGGATGTTTTCCAGTGTTGGCTTGGAAAAAATTTAGACGCACTTAGGTAAGTAAACATGAGAGAGTCACCAATGCCATTCCTCCACAATTCTTCCATCACCTCCTTGAAGGTTAGGCTGAGGTCAAGCAGATCCCCTCTCTGCTAAAGTGACAGCAGCTGTTTACACTTGTGCTTTCACATGGTAATACTGAAGGTGGTCAAGCAGTGGAGACTCATTACTGCAGCTCACCGGAAACCCAATGCTTTTTATAGCAAGTCAATAAAAAGATTCCAGTGTTAAAAGGGGATGCAGCAGAACAAAGTGGGGTAAAACAGCTTTTATCATTTTAATCTGGTACTTACGACAATGACCACAACAGAGCAATGAAAGCAATAGAGGATTTCCCTGATCCAAAGTGATTTCAACAATACAGCAATTTCTAATTCAAAGTGGTTCTTCCTGATTCAACAAGGGCTCCTACTGAGCGATCTCCATAATGACTTTACATACTTGTGGTCATCACTTGGTCTGATGACCCCTTTTTAACCCCAACAGTACTCCAGAACACCTGTTTTTTCTCAATGGAGTGGTGCACTAATACAAACATAGTAATACACACACATAACAGGGCTCAGAAATATGGATGGCCTACTGGGTCAGTGTCATCTTTCTGTGACATTTGGTTTCAAATTTGCTTTTGCTTTTTTAAATAAAATATATTTAAATATCTTTTATGATTTTAAATTTGATGTTAAATGTTTAGCACAGTAAAAAAAAAATTGGCAGAGCAAGTAAAAATCTAAATCTAAAAGAAAAAGAAGTTTACTTGCGTGCTAAACAGCACGCTAAAACACTCTGAGGAAAGTCAGCATCTCTAAATTCATCCACCGCCACCACTCGGTGACTAGATGACCATTCTGCCCATTCCTAGAACATACATAGACTTGTAATTTGGAAGCATATAGTTTGTCTAGCCAGATTTAAGAAGTAATAATTACCTGTGTCTACACTTCATGTAATTTCCAAGCATGATGTAAACCCTCTCTTATGTATATTGTATAGTATTTATTTATATATGAACCTCACACTCCCAAGTTAAGCCTCAACACATCTGGATGAGCTAAATTAAGAAAATGAGGGTAGTGTCGACTCTCCAAAACACAAGAGAGAACATTGCAGGACATATGACTTTTGCCGTGCCAGTCAATTCTAGGGATACACATTCTGTAATTTGATTCTGGATAATCCGATTGATCCATGCAAAATCAGGGACATCAGTGAAGCGCTTGTTAAACGTGTTTCCTAACTCATTGCCCTCACATGAGGTAGTCTGTAAATAGCACAAAGAGGAAGAGGTGGAGCGAGTGGGATGAATGCAGTCTTCATTAAAGATGTGGGAGAAGTGGAGGTGAAGCAAGCAACCAATTTCCCTCCCCCCCCCCAGCAGCGGCACAGGTTTCTAAAAATAAAATCATGCAATGTCCGACGAAGAAGAGATAATGAGATTTCAGAGGGCTGTACTGTCTGAATATGCTAACTCGAAGTCTGGAAGGTTATCACGAGTCAGGGGGTCAAGGAAGATAAAAAGGTATTGGAAATTGGAGTCTTTGGTAGTTATGTTAAATTACCCAATCTTTTCACATTTTTTGAAACCATAAATAGTAAAATACTTGGTCTTTTTCTGATGTAGGAGGATTTGTTCCTCAAATGAGCCCCAGCTATTCAATGTGTTTGTGTCTGAAGTTGTAGTATTTTAGACATCTATACATAAGACATGCTGCTGCACAATATAGCATATATGAATTACCCGTAGCAGATCTATACAGGTGGAGCTGGGGAAGGTGAAGGGTTTCTGAAAGTGTGCCACAAACTGCTACAGAAAATGCTGACCAGTATTTGAAGGTTGAGCAGTGAGCTCATTGGCAACTGATACAGCAGGAACCAATCAGCTGGGCCCTATAGAGAATGATGCGATTGCAAGTTACGGACCGATCAGCCTGCGGCTGTGCCATGATCTACAATTCCTGACAGAACTTTGTATATATTCTACTTTATATATGATAAGAGTACATAATAAATCATGGGCAGGAAACCTGTATGACGCCAGCCGGAATAGATATCTGCTAGACCTGTGAACTACATGCACTCACATACAAGTTCCAAATATCAACTTTGACTTGGACAAAAGTGCATTAGAGCAGGGAGATGGATTGATTCTAACCCTGGGTCATTTCTCAGGTTGAGGAGGTTTCTCTCAGTTCTGTGCTAATGGTGATCTAGCTTCCGGGCCTGATGGAAAAGAGGCCCCACACTGACTAAAATCCTCCTGCTTGGTCATAAACATCATTATGTCAATATAAAGAGTCTCATATTTGCAAATACCTCAGCAGGTATTGAGTAAAAGTAAGAGCATGAACAATTAAATATGCAATACTGACAAATAAACAATAAAGAAAAGAAAAAACCTCTAATGTTTGATAACTGCTAGGGTATCAAAATATCATGGATCCCTACTTTTTAGGGTTGTAAAGTTTCCAAAAACTTTCCAGAATTTTTGGAAGCTTTCCAGGATTTTTTTGGGGGGGAAATTTTCAGCCCCTTTGCAACCCTACTCCTTATAAAAGATTAATGTACATCTTACTGATAAATTACTGAGATTCACACTTTATTGACTAGTATTAATGACATGGTTAGCATGGAAACATTGAATACACAATGCATGTTTGTTTGTTTGTTTATAGGTTAACGCCATGCCAGCTACCCCGGCTATATTCATGGTGAGAAAAAAAAATAAAAAAATTTAACTAGATTTTTAAATTTTATCTTAGATAATTCTAAAACTAGATCTGGTCTTCATTAAAAATCTTTTCATAAGAGTCAACTGAAAAATAAAAAAATTCTAACTGAGTTCAATCTATCACAGTCCATCAAAATATGCTTCAGTGATAATGGATTCCGGCACAAGGAGCATAAAGGAGGATCTTCACCCATTAAACAATGAATGAATTACTTCAAACAAACAAACAAAATACACTAATCCCTTCCTGTACACCAGGCTACACTTCACATTAACTTCACATCACATTTTTAGAGCTTTAAGTTTTTTCATAAACTGGTGTAATTCCTTTAGAATTACTGCTATTAGGCTTAAAAACAGCAAAACTTTTCACTTTCAAACATCAGAAAGCAATGTAAATTCACAAATACACGGAAACAAGAGGGTCTCTGTGTGGGATTTAATTTAAGCTAAACCCCATTGCTACACAAATGCTGGATAATCTGCTTTCGAACTTGGTAATACCAAATCAACTGCAAAGTATCTGTGGGAAACTGCAACACACAATGAGCTTGTCACTAATTGCGAACCAGCAAGACAACAGGAATGTTACCATATAACCCTACTGAAACCACTGCAGGATTTCATTGGTTTTCATCTTTACAATTGGTTCACTTCACTGGATATTGGCGTACAACAACAACAAAGACTTTACAATTATTGCTTGCATTAAGAGTCATTTGCGAAAACAGATCATCACAAAATGTATTTAAAGCAGTGTTTGAAGGGTTAAAAGGTGATGCGTACACAGACATTAACGCACTTTGAGATAAGGACTGCACTGACCTCAATCTCTTAACACTGCATATTTGGAGACTGTTTGAGATAGACGTGAATAATGTTGTTGGCGTAGTCGCTGCTTTTGCATGAGGCCGCCCTGGGAGGAATGTGAAGCTTTATGGTTAAGTGCACTTTAGCTGGGCCTTGCCTCCTTTCAAAGTTCCCGTCAAAGCCCCCTGGCCCAATTCAACCCAAAGACTTCCCTCATCTTCAAGGGAATAGGTGTGAGGGGTTAGAGGGGAAAGAGAATGAGTAATGCTAACACATTTCCCAGAGGCAAGGAAGAATGCTGTGACTTGTGCGGGGTTAAGCCCGTAAGGCACGGACGGGTCGGCAGAGAGGCGCCTGACAGCCCTTGTGGGCCTGTGGCTGGAGGTGGATGTTGGGGCTTAGAGGAGAGGAGGAGGGGGCAGCAGGGAGAGCGGGACGTGAGGGGTTGAGGTTCAAAGGGTCATGGACATTCCCCGCGTGTTTCATTATGAGCTGCTGAGGCCAGCTGACGCCAAACAGGCAACAGTGGTGCTGTCGGCGTGCGCGTGGTGTTTGTCTAAAAGAGAAAGGAAAACAGGGTCGGAAAGGACTGGTGTGAGAGAAAGAGAGGGAGGGCTGTGGTGTAAGACTACAGAAAAAACAAACAGGAAAGGGTGTGAAAAGTACAATAGGAAGAAGGGAAAAGTGTACAAGGGCCATTCTCAAAAAAAATATTAGCTTTCTGATTTAGAAAATGCTGATGTTTGAATTCAGTTCAAAGCTGAAAAAAGGGGAAAATCTTTAAATTAAAAGGGAAATTATTTAACTCAATGCACTGGCTCTTCTTCCTCTTCTTTAAAAAACAAACAAACAAACAGAGTTCCGGTTTCATTTCCCGGACGAGCCCCCAATTATGTTACAACTTCCTATTTTTTTTATTATTATTGGCGTCCAGGGTTGTAGGAAGGTAACACAAAACATAAATAAATAAATACAGGGAAAAACTAATAATGCGGTTTCCTGCTTGTAAAGTGGTATGTCAGATGAAAAATACCTTGTCCCCTTCAGGCACCTGGCAAATTAAAAAAATATAGTTAAATAAACAATATAGTCAAGGTACTTTTATAAGTATTTAATAAAAAGTTAGTTTATCTATTGATGCCTTTAATAAAGTTTGTTGATTATTTTAAATATAACAGAAGTAGGATGTTTGTCACCATATTTGAAAATGACCCAGAAGAGACAATGATAAAGAACAAAAAGGTCCATTAACTTTTACAAAATAATATTACAACAGCTATTATATGCAATAAAACTAAAGAGCTTTGGGAAAAGATGGGAAACATTTGACACAGGAAGAGTTAGAGTGAATGAGTTGGGAGAGAAGGGAGGGAGCGCTGGTTTAGGAATAGAAATGAATGACTTCCTAACAGGTGGGACGGGAGACGCAGCTTACCCTCTAACCCTGACCAGCATTGGGTTTCAGCTGTACCTCCGGAGCCCATGACCCTCCTGTACCTCTTGCTCAGAGGAAGTTGATTTGTTTTCTTACCCCTGTTCATTTTAAACACTCATGCCAAGAGAGTAAGTTTTTTCCTAACCAAAACTCACTTCTTCACCAACTAAAAATAAAACTTCCACAAAAACAATTTACCAAGAGTATACATAGGTTGATTTTTGTTTAGTTTCCATAGCCGTTTTTGAGCTTAAAAAATTAGCTCATTTTTTTCCATCAGTGAAAAGCGATGTTTTGATAGCTCATCCTACGCAGTTCACAGAGGTGCTTCCACCTTCCATTTATGCTACGTTAAAAATAACTCACACAGGTGAAGAGGAAAGCAACAGTAAAACGGAGCATCAAAATAAATCACGAAACCGCGCATGCAGCAGCTATCTATTAAAGTAAAGGGGCATGGAGGGATGACCTGTGTTTTTAATTGCTACATTTTTACAGAGGTTCTGCTGCTCTGAAGAGGCAATACTGTAGCTGTGGTGTTAAAAACATGTACACAAACAAACACTTTACTGCATAAAAGTGCTCTTAATGCACAAACCTGTTTGGGTGAGGAGTGTATATTTAGCATCAAATAGAGGATTGAGTAGGTATTCAAAAGTATTAATCTATTCTTCCATTGTGGTGGTCCAATGTTGGCTTAAAATTTGTCTTAAGCTTTGCAAGTCTCTTCAATAATGATGAAATGGGATACATAACTCTTTTAGCATGCTTTCAAATGTCTGAAATGCTCATTATAATTGTTATAATTGAAAGTGTAAACTCTGCACCACTAGTACTTAAAAATAAAATAAAATAAATAATAATAACAAAATAAAATACAATTCTAAAGTTTTGGGTCAGCAAGTTTTTTGATTAATAGTTTTATTCAGCAAGTATGCATTAAATTGATCAAAAGTGACATTTATAATTTTACAAAATATTTATTTTTAAAATAAATGTTGTTCTTATGAATTTTCTATTTAATCAAAGAATCACAGTTTCTACAAAAATATTAAAGGGTTCATGAATTGAGATTCAACTTTTCCTTGAGCTTTTGATAAGAGGTCATTGTACAATAAGAATATCCTGTAAGTTTCAGAACTGAAACTTCCTTGTTAGTCCAATAAAAGCTTTTATTGACACCAGGCCCAGCGAACGACTGATCCTGGAATGTGCCAATCTATGTCATAGATAGGTGAAACGCTGCTTCTGCAGAAGAAATCAATGCCTACTTCATCATTGCAATGTTAGCACCGCCCACTGGCGTTTTAGAAATGATGAGGAGAGAAGAGCAATACAGGACAAAAATAACATTACCTTTCAAAGGATCCTAATGCTAGGAATATGGTTATTTATTTTCAACAATGGGAATGCCTCAGTTAAGCATCATTTATTTGTATTCAGTACATTTCACTGTGGATTCTTTGGTAAATCAATCACATTTTGGTGCAGGCTTTGAAAACAGACTTTTACAATATGCATTATATATACAAAGCATATTAACATTATAAGTGCACCCCAGGAAACATTATAAATCAATAATACAATGCAGTTCATGACCCCTTTAAGCAGGACAATTGATTTCAACATTAATAATAATAATAAAAAATGTTTTTTGAGCACCAAATTAGCATATTAGAATGATTTCTGAAGAATCATGTGATACTAAAGACTGAAAATTCAGCTTTGCAATTCTGGAATAAAATATATTTTAAAACATATCAAAATAGAATAGTTAAATTTTCATCAAATAAATGCAGCCTTAGGGAGCATAAGAGACTTCTTTCAACAACATAAAAAAAAATCTTACTGACCACAAACAACTGAATGTTAGTGTAATGGTAATTTTGTAAAGGATGGTTCATCCAGTCAAAAAGAAAAAAACTTTTTTTTTTTTTTAATGTTCTGCTGTAGCATAATATCTGAAACAGAAGGGATTGTGTAGTAGACGGATAGCACAGTGAGTGCATTGGAGGAGAGCAGCTCACGTTTGCCTTTGAGGCGTCCCTGTTACCTGCAATAGTACAGGCCCACTATTTTTAGAATCAATGTCAACGGACTGTCAGCGTATTTTAAGCTATGCCCCTCTGGGCGACCATATACCCTTGAGAGAGCTCATGGAGAAAGAGAGAAAAAGAATGTCAGGTGAGAGAGGAAAAACAGACCCTAAGCCAGATTCTGATAAGGTCCTTTTTTAACTCTACACTCAACGTGATTGTGCTCTGTTTTGACAGGTACTTAAGATGAGGTCTGGACTGTTTAGGAACCATCTGCTTTAATGGAGGAAGTGAAATCAGCCATTAAGTTAAAGTGCCAGTGTGACTCAATGGATGGAACAGCTCCATTCTAGGATAGGGGTCAATAGCCTTTGGTGGAACTCGAAAGACAGCAGATAAAACAGATGAATGGAAAAAAGAGATGAAAGGGGTGGATGAAAAACAACATTTAATAGAGAGAAAAGAAGAGAAGAGGGGCAGACAGACACAATCGGTGAGAAACAAGATGAAATATTAAGGCGGACACACTGAGTTCTGGGTGTGCCCTACACTGAATAAGTGATGAACCAACTCGGGTTCCTGTCTTTGATGTGCGAGTGCCTGTTTGTCTGCCAGAGTTCCCGTCTGAGGTCCCTGGGTCAGTGCACGAGATTATGGGCCGGATGAAACTTTTGGACTGACCTTTCCTATTATCTGCCTTAGCTTGTGCTTTCAGGAGAATCCAAAAAAGGTGTAATAACGCTAGTGCCAATGCCGCCTGCTGCCATAACAAAAGGATATTTGCGATAACTGTGGTTGCATAACCATAACACATATTTCCACACTTCACCACCTACATTTCTTCAATGACAAGGTGCAATGTTTCACCGTTAAGGTAGAGTAAACAACTCTAAAAAGTACAAACAAAGCACTGAATATCTCTTCCAATGCAATCTGATTTAAATCAATGAGTACTTCCTGCTGCTGACAGCTCTTGTTTTTTTGGTTGAGGATGACAAGTCACTCTCTCTCCCTGTAAGGCTATCTTTCTCAAAGCTCTACCGGTGGAAAGTGAACCTTCCCCTGGGCCATTCTATCTTTAGCGATTTACTTCCGTCATGTCACGTCTTGTCACCGGAGCCGGTGGCAGGCCTTCAAGCTGGTATCCACACCTCGCAGCCACCCAATCTCCTGCTCTTTACAAAACAGGAAGAGACTCTTTGCATGCTTCCTGTCTGTCACCCCTACAAGCAACCTTCAGAAACATAATACCAGGTGGCACGCACACATTTACAGACCCTCAAACAAGCATGTACACACTCTGTTGAATGTATAATGTAAACGACTATTTTATGATATAAAAAATTCATCTTCTTCATCAAAGTTTAATTTGATTAGTTTACCTGTTAACTTGAATACTAATTTGAAAGCACTTGAAAGTCTGAACTAATATAAATATGTGAACTTTTCCTACACTTTATTTATTTACATGATATTGTACCATATATATCAAGTATCGGCAATTACCTCACCATGTGATCCATCAAGATTCAATATGCCAGGATGCGTCACAATATTGTAATAGAACTGCAACTAATTCAATCTCTCCTGCACTGTAGGATGTGATATGAATACTCAAATAAACAAACATATAGATACAAGTGAGAAAAGGTATCAATATAGGAAAATATTATTAATATAGTTTATTTTACTGCTTTTATTGATGTATAAGAGTTAGGAGTGGGATAGGAAAGTGACGCAACTAACCCTAACCAGACCCAGGAGTTCTTTGACAAGCTAATACTTAGGTTGCGGTCATTCCGCTGCATCAGGGAGTCAACATGGACTGAGATGCTGAGGAGTTCCACCAATTGAAGACCGCATCAATGCACACACACACACACACACTCTCTCAAGCTGAAAGGAATCCAGAGAGAGTCAGTCAAGAGGAAGTGATGGCAGGAAGCGTCACACAAAAAGGCGCCACGGGTCATACTTCTCTTTGCAGTCCACTTCCTCCTGTCTCTGCTCCCACGCACGCAAGGTGGGGAAGCAGAATGAGGAAACTCTGTCCTGAAGGACTGCAGGACACTCAGGGCCAGATAATGACAGGGTTTCCCTGAATATGTGCCCTGACAGGTTGGATTTGGGAGGGCATCATGGACTGAATCAAATATGTTAAATGTGAATGGTAAAAGTGAACGTGCGCTATGGCTATTTTTACTAGTCAACTTGTCATCCAGAAGATTAGTTGACTAGTCAGTGGGTTAATGTTTACCATGTGACACGCAGCTTCAGCAGCCTTCTTTTGTTTCTGGCAAGAGGTAGTTCACCCACAGTAGTCTGATTCACAAACAAATGACTCCTATGAGTCGTTTCTTTTAATGACTAGTTCAAAAAGACAAGTTTCCAGTTTAAAAACAATCTGAAACACTGCCCTCTATAATATATAGAATTCGTACAGAGAAAATGGCTTTCATATCTTTTCATTCAACAACTGAAATACACCCAAATGACACAGAATCAATTAACACTGAAATCTAAAGCTTGTAACTGAATCTAAACTGAAAATAAAACTTGTAATCAGAATTTAATCAGAATGGGAAAATATCTTTCAAATCTTTTCATTACAACTGAAAAACACCCAAATGAAACAGAATCAAAATGAACCGAAACCGGAACTGAATCTTAAGCTTGTGAATCAGAATCAAATATGGATTGGATTCGCAAAAACATGAATTTGACAAAATTTCTGCCATACACTCATTACAAAAGAAATGCACCTAAATAATACAGAATTGAATCAAACCGAACGAAAACTGAAACTTAATCTAAAACTTCTGAATCACAAACTAATCAGAATGGGACTTGCAAAAACATGATTGCAAGGAAAATCTTTTGATTACATCTAAAGCACTCAAATGAAACAAACAAAATGAACTGAAATCAGAACTGAATCTAAAGCTTGTGAATCAGAATCGAACCTGGATGGAACTTGCAAAAACCTGAATGTGCTAGACATAAATAGACACACAATAACACTGGGACGTAGTACATATAGAACAAGTGTGATTAAAGTCACATGATCAACATGTTAACAACACATGTCCAGTGAGTCTAGTAGCATTACTAATCGACTAGTCAACGAGTGTGCAGACGTCCAAGCTGGACACTTGTTTTCTCAATGCAGTACAGTGTGTACAGACAAAAGGAACAAATGGTAGAGAGGAAGAGACAGTGAGAGCGAGCGCTAAAGTCACAGTGTGGAGGAGTCTATTATTAGTCTATGGCTCCAGCAGCAAAGTGAGGTCACATCAGAGCCCAGCTTTAGGCACGTGTGTGCTCGGTGTGTTTTTGCTTTCACGCTTGAGCTACTCTACACAGCCAGAATCGGAGCACTCAAAAAAGAGAGAGAGAATTAGAGGGGGAGAAAAAGGGCCAGAGAAAGAGACTTCCTGTAAACACGTGAGGCACCCACAGTCTGTTGTGTGCCGTCTCGCAGCATTTCCTCAATCCGTTGTACAGCAAAAAGTCCAGCATTTTGCACGGAAGCATTCACATAATTCGGATAAGAACAAGGCACGCAGTAAATAAGAACGGTTTGGAAAGCTGCCAGCCACACAAACAATGTTGAGCTGAATATAATAAACAGTCCAAAATGTGTTTTTTTTTTTGGAAAACCTGCCACATTAATAGTCATCATGTGCCTCATTAACTATAATTATACAGCGAGGTCCAAAAATTT
>RJVU01047120.1:6786367-6801019 GCA_003731715.1 Anabarilius grahami | reverse complement strand
GATTTCTCGTTGTAATTTTTTTCAAAAAATTCTCCTTTTGGGTCTCATTCAAAAAATAACAGAATATGGGTTTGAAATGACATGAGGGTGAGTAAATAATGACAGAATAATTTTTGGATTAATAGCTAGAATTCAAATTCGACACTATTAGAAGAGGGTGACACCTTGTGGCCGTGAAGGGTGTAGATGAGCCTCCCCTCCAGCAGGTCCAAGATCTTCATTGTATTGTCACTCGAACCACTGATCAGATAGTTTCCAGATGGATGGAAGGAAAAGCAGTTGACCCCTGCACTATGAACTGCAAGACCAAGTTAAATGCTTAAACAAAACCAGTCCTTGTGACTCTTATTAAAAAGATATTAACTTTTATGACGTGAAACCATTTCAGTTTTTATTTACTACCTTTGTAATGTTGTATCAACTTGTTTGTACGAATATCCCAGATTTTTAATGTGTTGTCCGCTCCTGATGATGCAATGCACGTGCCACTGGAATTGAAGTCCACAAATGTCGCTGACCTAAACAGCCAGTTTAAAATATCAGGTCCAATATACATACTGTATCCACAAAAAGATTCAGAAAGGAATGCTCAAATTCTCACCCGCCGTAGTCTGTGAAAATGTTTATGCACTGACGTGCAGATGTATCCCAGAGGCGAACCGTCCTGTCATCGCCACAGGAAGCAACGAGACGACCATCTGGTGAAAACCTGACAGGGACAGATCAAGTGACAGTGAGAGAAATCCCACTTTATGTGACAAAACCGGAAAGGTTACACACATAGTCTCGTACCTCGCACAGCGCACCCAGTTGGTGTGCCGGTTGAGAGAATAAAGGAATTTCTTCCGTTCGACACCCCACACTTTCACAGACTTGTCATCTGAAGCCGTGACCAGCCTTTGGCCATCACTGGAGAAATGAACGCTTCGAACGCTCGCTGTGTGAGCTTTGAACACAGTCGACTCACCCTTTCTGCAACACACATAGACGATAATGCATCAAGACACAAATAATACATTAAAACTCGAAAGGGGGCATCTGTACTCACATGCTGGGCGTCCAAAGTCGAACTGTCTGATCTCTGGATGAAGACGCCACCAAAGATCCGCTTGGAGAAAAATTAACACCTGTAATGACATCTGTGTGACCCACAAACCTAAACGCCCTTGCTTTAGGAGCGAGGTTCCAGATCATAAGATTCTTGTCACAGGATCCAGTAGCTGCAAGAAATGTTACAAGTGGTTATGTTGGGATGTTCTCTGACTGAAATAGAAGATAAATATGACATACCAAGCTGTTTATTATTGGGGCTGAAGTCAGCGCAGGAAACAACATCTTTGTGGCCTTTAAAATGTCTCTCAAGGGTGGGATCCTCCTGAAAAAGGATATCATAGAAAAAAAAGGTGTAAATTGCAGTGGACTCCCTGAAAAATGTTTCTTTTTTGTATTTGGGTCAATGACATGACGGGTAATTTTTTTTGTCCAAAGGCCTTAATAATAATAAAAAACAAAGATATGACAGTCAAAGTATGTAAGGTAGTACAACTAGATCTCTTTTATTGAATCCAAAAGGTTTTAATTATATTTTGCTACATATAAAGGTATATTAAAGATTTTGAAGTGTCAAAAGGTCATTCGGTTTAACCGTCCAAAGGCCAATACAACCATTTCGTTTGTGATTAAAATATCTTAAAATGCAATAAATGTATATATTTTTTATTCTGGCAAGATTTTATAACATCATATATCAACATAGTGCAAAATGGTATTAAAATTATGTGTAGAAGTCATTGCTTTGTTATAAGAAAGAATGTCCGAAAAAATTAATTTCATTGATGTCATTCGGAGTAACCAATATAAAGGGACCATTTTGGATCAAGTCATGCGGTCAGTATCATGTGACAGGATGTGACATCATTCAGACACCTGCAAAGGACCACATGTTGGTGAACCAAAGTAACTCTCTCTTAACTATTTGAAAAATTCATGTTTTCACTTGCTCATATGCATGTCCCGAAACATCAGGTCATTTGGTACAACTGCTATAAAACATGGAAAATGTTGTAATATTTAAACATTTTTTACTAAATATAAAATGTTTGATTCTCCTTTTGTTAACTAGCTAAATATCAGCCTGTTAACACTGTTTGAAAATATCGTCATTCGGAAAAACCAAAAGTGTCATTTGGTAAAACCGAAATTTTGGTTAAACCGAATTACTTTTTTGGTGACAAATTTTGTCCATCTTGTAAAAAACGACAAAAGCAGTGTTAATTTATTATAAAAACCACATAATCTCATTGTTAACACTTAAAAAAACTTCAAAATGTATTGTTTTTTTTACACTTTTAAAACCCTTATTCGTCAATGACCTATTTCTTTTTCAAAGTTTAATTACAACTGATGTTTTCAACATAATTTGAGTGAACGTTCATATACTATATTATATCAAATTTATATACATTTTAAATACATGATGATAATACCATGGTGGTACCACGTTACTAAAATTATGCTAGTTCCATAGTACTTTTTGTTAGTGATAGCTAATTATATTGTTTTGTACTGTCAATTTCGTCAAATATAACCAAAATAAGTATCTCCACATACAAACATAAACACAAAACTTTCCAGCACAGTTACACACAGAGCTAATTAAACCAGTAACTAAATAAAATGTCTACATTCACTTTAAAATGTTTCTGCTAAGTAGCCTTACCATTACAGAAGCCATTATTCTGGAAAACGTCGAGAAAATGTTTGAATTTGGTGCAGTTTGTTCTTTGTTTTAGAAGTAAACAAGTGAAACTCCTTCATGTTGAAGCACTTCCCATCCGTCAAACAAGCCGCGTTTCACCCAGACCAAACAAATCACGCTCCGAGTCATCGAGTCAGCGTGGCTAGATGAGCAACACGGCGAATAATTAACTAAAAATCCCTAATGATTTACATGTATGTATCGCTATTAAGATGCTCATTTACACGGATAAACGTTTCCATCAAAGGAAACAGCTAATGTAACCAATCCTCCTAATGCAACAGAAGGCGTGTTGGGATTAAATCTAAAATTTGCAAGCTTGTCTTGCAAAGATTATATTGTCTGTAGAGTTGCATATCCCAGCCAAATATTATAAACAACTGTCTTCAGGAAAAAAAAAATGTCTGGTAAAATACATAGATCTGCAAAAGCATTTAATAAATTCTGCAGCCTCTGTCTGTCACTGCAGAGTTGAAACAGCATTGGAAATAACGCCGTTGCTTAGCAACAACCCCAAACGGTAAAGTAGTAGAACTCAACATTGAGGTTAAAAGAACACCGTCACTGATTGGATAATCAATTCGATGGACCAATCAGTGAAGACGTTGCTCAAGGAGACAACGCTTTGAGTTTTGATTTTGGAAGCTAACGTTAGCCGCCGAAGCTCAGCTACTGGAAGATGTCGGTCAAGCGGGCGATTGGCGATTCAGAGGTCAGTGTTTTTATGTTTTTTCAAAGTGTCATTTGCAAAGCATTTTGTGGTTATATTTTGAAAGCGAGCTCAGGGAATGTTTTCATGGGAAGCTGGGGTTTTAAAGGGAATATGATACCGGCGTTGCCATCGCCTACATAACTTACCTGTCTGACCATCAACACCAGTTCACCGCTGATGTTTGTTTTGGTGTATTCATTTCTACCAGTGATAATCAATAAATAAGCATTTTATCTGAACTAATGGATGTTATGTCTTTTATATGCGCATTAAACTCAAACGGATGCTTATTTTTCCTAGTTTTTAAAGAAGAGGATTCCACAGAACCCCAAATATCAACATGTAAAAACAAGACTTGATACAGGTATCCACTATTTGTGAAATCTTTGGCTATTATTTTGAATATTCATTGACTAAATATGTGATGACTAACCCTTCATTTTCTAGGCTTCAGCCTGACAAAATACATGGAGAGACTAGAGGAGACCAGGAAAAGTAAGTTCAGAATATAATAAACCCATATATTATATTGAAGAAATATTTTTGATACCTCACAATTTCATTGTGAATTTACTTCAGAAAGGTAATTCTAGCATCTTTTTTACAACACCTAACAAATTCAAGAACATCAGTGTTCAAACAAAACTAGTGTGTATTTACATTAAAAATATAATAAGTGTAGAATCGCACAATAATGCATCTTGTATGAACAACTCATTAATTAACTCCTTAATGTTTCAGCTATTTAGTCTCCAAATGCACTTGTCCTACTTATATTTACTCACTTGATAAGGAGAGAAAGACTGCTTTGTCCATATTGGTCATCTTGTTACGGGTTCCCTCTGATTTCTCAAGGATAAGCAATTCTTGTTCCTTCTTTTGGATGCATGAGCAAAGGATGGTGATTGTACTGTAGATTACAGTAATTCCTCTGTCAAGACTGTCTGTAGTGAAACCGAGATGCATAACCTCATCCAGTGGTGTCACTTGGCGTCTTACTGTGGGTTTGGTGAGGCTGGACTCTGGAGTTCTTGCCAAAGATATAAAGAGATGTTGGCAGAGCTCGTCTCAGTTTGTAGCAGCAATTGGCTTGTTAAAGTCAAGTTTAGAGAGTTTAATTGGTATCAAAATGGAGTTTGATATTTTGGGTGTGAATTTAAATGATGTGTCTTTAAATGAAGATGAAGTGAGAAATGGTAACGCTCAGGATCCAGGTAAAATGCATCAAAATTGTTGTTTGAAAAACTGTTTTTGTGCAGCAACTCTGCATAATTTAAAATGCATATGTTTATTATTATATATATTTTTCCCAGACTACAGATATAAGAAGGACGAGCTATTTAAAAGACTGAAAGTGACTACATTTGCACAGCTGGTAAGTAAAGAATAAATTACATAAAGCATATGGTTTACTTTTAGTTGTAGTACAGTAAAAATTACTGTTTTGGTTTTTTTAGAAATATTATTGCAATTTAAAATTACTTTTTTAATTTTAATATAATTTAAAATTTAATTTATTCCTGTGATGCAAAGCAAATACATATATTTTATTTTATTTTATTTTTTTCAGGTACTCCAAGTTGCTTCGGTGTCAGATCAGAATGACAACATTAAAGATGAAATGCCAGGATTAGAAGGTAGTTTCATTTCTCTTTTATGTTACTCTTCTTTATTCTCAATAGTAGTTTTTGCTAACAATTATTATTAGTGCTGATATTTATCGAGAATTATTTGAGCAAACCCCTATCCCAAAGTATTAAACTTAGCAACCATCCATAACACCCTAGCAACCGCACAGCAACATATTAGAAACAACTCAGGACACTTTAGTTCAGAGCCCCTAAGGGGACATAGTGATGGAAAACATGAGATGGGAAGAAAAAAATATTGCAATGATTTTGCATTTGCTCGGAAATCTTTTACGTTCACCTGAGAAACATTGCGATCGATTAGTTTCTTTTGCACGAGCTCGCAAAACTGCAGATGGAAACAATTTGAGATGGGATGATAAACTATATTTGAATGCGTTTTTTTGAGCAAATGCATATATAATTTTGCAAGCAAACACAACATTTCAACAACAGGAAACGCAAAAGTAATGCGCGCAAATGCAAAGTTCCTCGTGGGGACGCAAAATTTGTGTAAAAAAACGCAAAGTTATTTGGGGAATGCAAAAATAGTGCACGTAAAGCAAATTTCCTCGGCGACGCAAAATTTGTGTGCACAAACTCAAAGTT
Source organism: Anabarilius grahami (assembly GCA_003731715.1). Classification (NCBI taxonomy): domain Eukaryota; kingdom Metazoa; phylum Chordata; class Actinopteri; order Cypriniformes; family Xenocyprididae; genus Anabarilius; species Anabarilius grahami. Next base: position 6,795,312 of record RJVU01047120.1, on the reverse strand, counting down.
CTTTGGGGGGACGCAAAATTTGTGCAAGCGAACGCAAAGTTCCTTGGGGAACGCAAAATTTGTACACATAAACACAAAGTTCCCTGGGGGAATGCAAAGTTTTGGCAAGCGGACGAAAAGTTCCTAGGGGAAATGCAATGTTTCGTCGAGGAAACGCAAAATTTGTGCAAGCAAATGCAAAGGAACGCAAAGTTTCTCAGTGGAATAAAAAATATTTGCAATCAAATGCAAAGTTTCTTGGGGAAACAAAATACTTTTGTGAGAGAATGCAAAGTTGCACGAGCAAATGTGAAGTTTATTAGGGAGTGCAAAAGTTTTGTGAGCTTTGCAAAGCAGTATTTCCCTACTATCTCATATTGTTTCCCTTATATTAGCAACCACATAGTAACACCCTGACAACTGTTTTCATTCAATTTGTTTAATTATTATTATTATTATTATTATTATTTTTATATGGTTTCAGATGATGTTTCAATATTCTCGGCGTCACCGGGGCTCGACCATCTCTCCGATCAGACTGATGGCTCCCCAGAGCTGACACTTCTCAACCCACAGAGTATCAACAATGACGAATCCGGTGACACTGGGTTTTCTTCTAGATCTACACTCCAAAGGTAGTCAAATCACTTTTGTGTTTGTAACACACATAAAAGTATCTCCTTAATTCACCTGGCCACATCAGAATATCATTTTATGCATCTAACTGATCCCCCCTCTAACATTTCCTCTATTGTACACCAACAAGAGCTCTCATTGGCCAGGCTGCTTTCTCATGGCCCCAAGCTCCACTGAGTCTGTTTGGGGACAGTCGGTGCAATCGGACTCCGTCCTCAGAGACCCTGTTGGGGGGAACAATGAGATGTAGCCTGTAACACTGAGCACCCCTGACTGTCCTCACTCGATGTAATTGAGAATCTCTGGGCTCATTCATAGTGTCATCAGTGGCGTGGGAGAAATGGATCTGGACAAGAACGGACAGAAGACCATCCGGCTGTCTCCAGTGTCTACCTCCAACATTACAGAGTGCCCTTTTCCTGACTGCCCGTATCTGTTGCTGGATGTGCGGGACAGAGAGCAGTATGACCAGTGCCATATTATAAGTGGTAGGAAACTTACCTGGAAAACAAACAGTATTTTGCTCAAAGCATGGGAATACATTAATATAATATTATAAAAAATTATTTTATCTGGTTTTTTTTTCTCACAGCACATAGTTACCCCATTGCGACCTTATCGAGGACAATGAACCCATACACGAAAGAAGTCCTTGATTATGTATCCTTTTATTCCTGATATGTAAAAATGTTTTTGTATTTATTTATTGTACATGTATGACATTATGTATTTATTGTACTTTTAATATTTTTATTATTCTTTCATTCATTCATCAACTTGGATGTCCAAGTATAAAATGCGCTATAATATATAATACTAATAAGGGGGTCCTATGAATGGAGTAAAGAATTTTATTTCATACATGAACAATAAATAAATCATATAAAAAATATGAATTGTGCATTCATTCATAGGACCCCAAGGTTCCACTGAAAAAGGTCACACTGTTTTTGTGTGATCAATTATTTCTGTCATTTCAAGTTGTTGTTTTTTTCTTTTTTTTGTACTCGTGCCCATTCCTAGTTTTAAAATCTTTAACAGTCACACAGAAAAATGCATCGGGAAAGATCATAATTTTGTATGATGAAGATGAGAGGATAGCAAGTCAGGCGGCCACCACCATGTGCGAGAGAGGTTTCGAGAATCTCTTCATGTTGTCAGGGGGTGAGTCATTGTGATGACGATTTCCAGGCAGACAGGAGACTGATAACAAACTTCAAAGACTTCCATGAAAATTTTTTACATTACTTCTCATAGAAGGGAAAATAAGTAGTACCTTTTGAAATTAATATTATTTTTATACATAGATCAGTGGGGTCTCAAGCATCTCCAAACATAAAAAGAACACATGTGGGTTCTTCTTGTCAGAATCAGGCATCTTTTCCTTTCTCAACCAGGTTTAAAAGTGGTTGCTCAGAAGTTCCCTAAGGGAATGACAACAGGCCCCATTCCCATCTCCTGTCTGCCGTCACCCCCGGGACCTGGAGGTCGTAAGCGATCGGTGCCACAGCAGACGTCACAGGCAGCAGAAAAAAAGTGGCGGTTCACCTCGGAGGACCTTAACAGAATCCAGCATTACCTAGAGGAGGTGTTCATACCCAGCGAGCCCAGCAGTGAGTCATGCAGAGTTGAAACTAATGAGTCAATGAAGTAACCATTTTCACTGTATTAAATGGTTAGTTCCCGCAAAAATGGAAATTCTGTCATTAATTACTCACTTTCATGTCGTTCCAAACGCATAAGACCTTCGTTTAACTTCGGAACACAAATTAAGATATTTTTGATGAAATCTGAGAGTTTTCTGTCCCTCAATAGACAGCAATGCAATTACCACTTTCAAGGCCCAGAAAGGTAGTAAAGACGTTGTTAAAATAGTCCATGTGACTACAGTGGTTCAAACTTAATGTTATGAAGCGACGAGAATACATTTTGTATGCAAAAAACACCCAAAAATAATGACTCTATTCAACAATTTCTTCTCTTCGGTGTCAGTCTGACACAGCTTTAAAAACCTATATTACTACTACTGAAAAGACATGATCACTTTATATGATGAGCAGATTTATTTTCGGACTTCATTCACATATATACGCTGATCAGCGAACATGAACAGAGCTCTCAAATTTAACAGAAGCTTTCAATAGAGGGACAGAAATCTCTCAGATCTCATTTAAAATATTTTCAGTTGTGTTTGGAAGATGAACAAAAGGAACGACATGAGGGCGAGTAATTGATGGATTAATTCATTTTTGAGTAATTAATTCATTTTTGGGTGAACTATTCTTTCAGGCTATTTACAATAATGATATATTTACCAGTAGATGGCAACAATGGCAAACATCCAAATGCAATTACGGCCATCTCAATATGATTTTTAGGAAAATCATTATTTTAATAGGAAAATGCTTTATTTTATTCTGTGAGCCACATTTTTATATATATATATCATTTTGCTATAATTCCCACCCCCCGCCCCCATTTTAGGTCGTCTCAGCAGCAGAATGTCCACCAGCAGCGCTCGCTCCAAAGCATCCACAGCTCGGAGCAGTCGACAGGGCTCATCCATAGGATCAGAGAGCACTCGTTCACGGAGTAGTCGACCTTGGAAATAACCTTCAGTTTCACTCGCACCATTGTCGTCTTCACTTCAATGCAAATAAAGCCTTTATATTTTACTTTTGCAGGATTCCTGTGAACATCTGTGATGGACACTCTAAACTACTGGCCACATGCACATGGTTTAGTTCTCAGAAGTACACTGGAAGAAACTGAACATTTTTGGTCCTGGTACTACACACAAATGGCACTGTTTTACTATTTCAGTTAATACACATATCTCCGCACTGCAGACTTTTAAATCCAAACTACATGTTTAAAATCTAATCTAATTTTTACTGTTATGATGGTATATGATGTCTAGGGTTTGACATCTAGCTATTTTAACGCATATGTTGGGTTCTTCTATATGTTATTTAAGTAAGCAGGTCTTAGTGGAAGGACTCCACCTCTTGGTGGTCATTTTATTTGCTTTTTTTGTGCTTTAACATGATCTGTTCATTGAGCATGCTGGTTTAGCTACTGTATGTTTACTTGCTCAGTTGACACAGTATGTATGCCGCATTCGTTTAGAAGTATTTTAGATGTGCTAGATGTTTTTTAGGCCTTAAAGCCAGAGCTTGTCTGTTTGTTCAATGCATTTATTTAAATTATGCTTTCTGAACCTGTGCGGAAAGATTTTCCTTCATAATCTGCATCTACTCAACTGTGATTTGAATATTATGAAATGTAGATGTGATTGCTGGCTTTAATGAAGTTGATGTTGCTGTGTGAAACTTTGCTTTGTCTGTTGCAGAGCGTGATGAAGGAACTTAAAGTGCATTTATTGGAGTCAATGTTGGTGGAATGTGTACATGGAGAGGTAGCAGGAGCTTTGACTGGTTTGTTTGGCCTTTGTTGTCCATGTTTCTGTGCTGATTGACTGAAATCAGTTATTCTGTTCTTTCTAGACGTTGTTTTATTGACCAATGGATAATTTAATGTAGTCTATATAATGAAAACTACCTGGTTTGTTCTTTTGTAATGAAAGTGTGAATAAAGATCAATTTTATATTGTAGACCTAAGTGCTACCTACATGACTTTCAAGGATAGGCTATTCATGTATGTTCAGAAATGGCATGATCTAATGAGCTGAGCTGTTTACATTATGACAATTAGCTTTTTAGTCATTATTCAAAATTATTACGAGTATTACTCCCTGTAATACTCAATTATCGATTAAGTAATCTAATATTTCGCAATGTGAAAATGACCTCAGATTGAGGACTTTAGTATTAATATAACTGTAATCTTGCAGTGTGTGTCTTGTTGCAAAGCCGTATATTTTGTACATTGTAACAGACTATTTTTCAGTTGCGGTATTCAGCGGTCTAAGATTTCATAATGTTCACTGTCGTCCTTGGCTTGCAACACTGTATATCAGACCTCTTGTAACTAACCGGCGCTACTATGGCAAGACGTTTTGACTTTTAATCATTCCCAGGATTTGAATCAAGAATTTAATTTTCACCAGTTAAAATGATCATTCTTGATATCAGGAATGGATTTTTTTTACTAGTAATAATGGCTATTTTTGAAATCAGGAATTACATTTCCAGTATAGTAAAAATATCACAAGCTGACCATTTTAAATTCCAATTTCACAGAAATACAAGTCTTACTAGTAAAAATCATAATTTTGATATCAATGATTGTGTGATTACTAGTGCAAATGTCTATTCTTGATATCAACAATTGCTACTGAAAGTTTCATTTTTGATATCAATAATTTGGTTGTCACTAATCTGTTCTGCACGAATCACACAAATTGCATATTTTGACTTCAAAATGGCAACCAATTCACCAAAAGGCGATGACTTTGTGATTTGTGTGATTCGTGCAGAACCAAGTAGTTTTTGTGGTTGGATTGTGATTTTTCTTTTATTTATTTTTTTTGTAAAAAACTAAACTAGTAAAAAAATGATGAAACTACCATTTCACCTAGTAAGAAGTCATTGGTATAATTGAATTTGAATGGCAGCTTATTGTGTTATTTAGTGAAAATGCAGTTTCAGATATCAAGAATAAGTTTTTACTCGTTAAAATTTTATATTTGATACCAGGAATTTGATTTCTGCGAGTGATGTCATTGTTGACATCAAGAATTCACGTTTTTACTAGTGAAAATGTAATTCCCTATAGTATTTCTTAATGTACGTTGTCGTCCCTGGCAAAGCTGTAAATAAAACGCTCATAACCCACCAGCGCTAATTTCATCATGCAGTGACTGTGGTGAAAAAGACACCAGACTGTGAGGACATTTAATATTAACATTACTGTAATGTTGTGGTGTTTGTCTTCTTGCTTGTCTTCTTGCTTGTGAATTGTAATGGAATATTTTTCTTAGTGGAAGTTTCAAGAGAAAATACAGGTAAGATTATGAAACACTTTCAACTCAAATCAATATTTCATGTCCATTGCATTATTTATTTGTCAAGAAGCAATGTAATAAGATGGATAATCTATAATCTGACAGTCATTATTGCAAAATAAACCCCTTTTTGCCATAATGACCAACTGACTGTACATTATCCCTTGTGCATTTTACACTTACATGTTTATGCACTTTGACTTATCACAAAAATATTGTAGAATGTTTAATATGGATTATTCTTGGTGTGCTCCATGATGGCCATCAGGGCCAGCCATGTCTCCTCAGCAGTGGGGAGGATCTGATCAGCAGGCAGGAGGAAACCATAGCGACCAGTGTCTCTCAGCTCAAAGGTGTAGGAGTACTTGATGCCCTGTTCATAAGTCCAGTCAGCAGTGACTCCATCAGCTTGGTCTGAGAGCACAGAAATTGTTAGCAATGAGATTAATAGTCATTATGATATTGACAAGTTAAGAGCTTTAGATTCACTGTAAATGTACTTACAGATGGTAGTAATCATGCTGCCAAATGTATATGCAGTGTTATACAAAGACTTCAGTTCAGTGATGGCCGTTCTGGCGAGTTCATGCTGAAGGGACAATACAGATTTTATTTGAATTGATATATGTTAAAATCCTCAAAATTAGCATGTTTCTGCAGCATACCAGTTCAGCCTGGTCTTTGGCAGGATTCCCTGTGAATCCATATGGATACATGAGCATCTGGGAATAGCTGTGGATGGACAAAAAGGCCTTGAGGTTGCCGTGAGATTTCACAAAGTCCACAATGGCCTTGATCTCTGGCTCAGAATGAGCACTAGGTCCATGGTAGGTCTGAGAGCATGGGTTGGTGCTGGCACCAGGACCTATTAATGAAAAACAGCACAAAGATTATATATCATCTGAATATGATAAACAATCAGAACTCCAGTATCCCAAACTTAATGCTACATCTCACCACCAAAGCCAGTTTCCCAGTTTCTGTTGGGATCAACTCCAACACAGCTGGATCCAGGGTTCGGCTTTCTGGTTTTACGCCACATGCGGTCCTTAACCAACCAACCAACCAATTGGATTCCACAAGAAAGGGGCAAATTTCATTAAAATGTTCTTTTTAACCGGATTTGCAAGTAATGTCTTCCAGGCATCAAACTCACATTGCTGTGGGTGTAGGCATAACCATCAGGGTTGGTGACAATCTCCAAGAAGATATCATAGTTGTTAAGGATGTCGGTGAGGACGGGGTCACGTCCATAGTCGGTCACGATCTACTCAACAAAAAAATACACTGGTATAAATCTTTGACTCAATTATGCTGTAGTAGATTGTATTTCACAATTTCAAATGACCTTCTTGGCAAACCAGATTCCGCTGGCCTGAGTGATCCATTCTCTGGAGTGGATGCCAGTGTCAGCCCAGATACCTGGACGGTTCGCTCCAGTGCTGAACTGAGTGGCAGGGTATTAGTCATAATAAAAAAAAATAGAAATATTAATTTATCTTGACATTTATATTACTTAAGGTCCGTTTACACCAAGAATGATAACTATAACGATAACGTAACCTTAGCCCACCAGAATGGGTGGAGCATCCATGTATATAACAGACTCCTATTGCCATAGGATTCAGATTAACTCTACTAAAGCAACAAAGGCCTAGTGATTCCAACAATATAATTTCTCTGTGCTGTTATCGTTATAGCTGTGGTTTGAACTCTGCTATTCTTTAATATTGAGTACAATTTTTAGAACTATCTTCATCGTTATCTTTATAGTTATCTTGGTGTGAACGGGCCTTTAGGCTGCATGCATCCCAATTCTTTAACAAAAATGTACATTATACACCAGACTGGAAATTGTAAAGCATGCTTTTTTTCTTCAAATAGTATGGCAGTGAAATAAAATTGCATCTTGATACCACCTTATTAGCGTCTAACTAAAATGATTAGCCTAAAAATCATTATTACTTTACTGGAATCGTAGCATAATCATAGTTTTTCATATTTTCCAAAGTATTATAACTAGCACACTATGATTTGGGACACTGATTTGGGACTAAACCCAATTTGCATAAATACATATTATGCAAATTGGGTTTAGTAATTAATTTCCATCTCTATTAAATCCTGCCATATGTAATAACTAACATTAAGTTTCCTAATAGTAAAATAAGCATAAAGAATATCATACGACTGTTATTGATTGTGAGTCGTGACCTACCTTCAGGACGTTCAAGGGGCGGCTCTCATAGCTCTGACCAATCACAATTTTGCTGACCAGATTACGGTTTTCTGCCACAAGCATATCAATGAAAGAATAAATCTGGAAACAGTATGGTGAAGATCAAATGCATGGTTTTATGTAAAATTAGGTTCTGTAGGCTTATAAAAAATTCAACTGCATGAAGTCAAACATATTTAAAAAAACAAAACAATATTAAAGTACAGTAAAACATTATAGTTTCTTTGAAAAGGCTGATGAAATTTCAAAGTCGTGTAATGCTATTGAATTAAAGTTACACCACTCACAGAGTTCAGGTCATGATAGGTGGTGTAGACAAAATCATCTGTACTTCTCGGAAAGGTGCGATATTTCAACATCTGCAGTTGCTCCTCATCCACCAGATCCTTATGTGACGACAAATCCAGCAAACAAGTAAGGATTTTCATCTCCATAAATAATTATTTAGGGTTATGTTAAGTAAATATGACCAAACTTTTAATTTTTTCATGTTTTTTTGTTTGTTTTTTGTTTTTGTTTTTACCACAGTTTTGAAATAATCCCACCTGGACATTCTCAATCATGACATTATACTGGATCTGATTGTATGCCAGGAATGCCCTGACACCCTGGAGGCTGTGAAAGGGGACATGAACATCCACAGGCAGGGACTCATGAACGGGCTCCATCCAGAATTCCAGCTGAACACAGAGGAAAATATAGGGTAATACTTTATATTACATTATGAGTATAATATTAACCTATATATATATATATATAATCTCAATCAGGGGCGTTTCCTCCGAGGAGGCAAGGGAGGCAGTGCCTCCTCAAAAAAACTGGATGAGAAAATAAGTGAGCAATCAGCGTGGTGAAATGAAAGGTACATCTTCGTGTCTCTGAGTGAGTTTACAAGCTTGATGACTGCTGAAAATAAATTGACTATTAAAAAGAAAAGCTGAATATTAGTTAATATAAATTTTTATTGGAATTAATGTGAAAATGAATAAAACACTAACTTGATGAAATTTATACTTGGTTTTAATAAATAGTGTAAAAATAACAAAATAGAATTGTATTTGGTCTCTTTTTATTTAATGTTAACTTAAAATTGTGTAACAGGGACATAAATGAGGACTATGCCT
>RJVU01047120.1:6751724-6778405 GCA_003731715.1 Anabarilius grahami | reverse complement strand
CCCCAAGACATGGGCCTTAAAGTACCACTGCAGTCATACAAGCATCTCACCTCCAAAGCCAGCATCCCAGTTTCTGTTGGGATCAACTCCAACACAGCTGGAGCCAGTGTTCGGCTTTCTGGTTTTACGCCACATACGGTTCTTAAACAACCAATCAACCAACCAATTCGATTCCACAGGAAAGAGGGTAAATTTCATTAAATTATTGTTCTGTTAAACTGAATGTGCATGTAATGTCTTCCAGGCATCAAACTCACACTGCTGTGGGTGTAGGCATAACCATCAGGGTTGGTGACAATCTCCAAGAAGATATCATAGTTGTTAAGGATATCGGTGAGGATGGGGTCACGTCCATAGTCAGTCACGATCTACTCAACAAAAAATACACGGGTATAAATCTTTGATTCAGTTATGCTGTAGTAGATTGTATTTCAGAATTTCAAATGACCTTCTTGGCAAACCAGATTCCGCTGGCCTGGGTGACCCATTCTCTGGAGTGGATGCCAGTGTCAATCCAGAGTCCTGGACGGTTCGCTCCAGTGCTGAACTGAGTAATAGGATATTAGTCATAATGAACAAATGGAAATATTAATTTATTCTGACATATTACTTAGGCTGCATGCATTCCAATTCTTTAATAAAAATGTACATTATACTCCAGAGTGAAAATTGTAAAGCATGCTTTTTACTGCAAGTAGTATGGCAGTGAAATAAAATTGCATCTTGATACACTTTATTAGCATCTAGATAAAAATATTAGCCTAAAAATCTTTATTTCTTTACTGGAATTGTAGCATAATCATAGTTTGTGTGCAATATTTTCCAAAGCACTATTATTAGCATACTATGATTTGGGACACACTAATCTGGCATATAAATGGAATGCAAATTGGGATTTAATAATTAATTTCCATCTCTATTAAATCCTGCCATATGTAATGACTAAAATTAAAGTTTTCTAATAGTAAAATAAGCATAAAGAATATCATACGACTGTTATTGAGTCATGACCTACCTTCAGGACGTTCAAGGGGCGTCTTTCATAGCTCTGACCAATCACAATTTTGCTGACCAGATTACTGTTTTCTGCCACAAGCATATCAATGAAAGAGTAAATCTGCAAACAGTATGGTGAAGATCAAACGCATGGTTGTATGTAAAATTAGGTTCTGTAGGCTTATATGCAAAAATACACAACACATTTGATACAAACAATTTTAAAGTACAATAAAACATCATATAGTTTCTTTGAAAATGATGATGTTAAAAGTTCAATGTCTTGTTGCACCACTCACAGAGTTCAGGTCATGGTAGTTGGTGTAGACAAAATCATCGGTACTTCTCGGAATGGCGCGATATTTCACCATCTCATGTTCCTCATCATCCAGCAGATCCTTATGTTACAGAAAGCCATCAAATAAGTAAGGATTAAATAATTATTTACTGTTATATGGAAGTAAATATGACCAGAATTTTCATTATTTATTTTTTTTTTTTTCTCTCAAATTTTTTAAATAGTCCCACCTGAACATTCTCAATCATGACATTATACTGGATCTGATTGTGCGCCAGGAACACTCTGACAGCCTGGAGGCTATGAAAGGGGACACGAACATCCACAGGCAGGGACTCATGAACGGGCTCCATCCAGAAGTCCAACTGAACACAGAGGTAAATATAGGGTAAATCTTTATATTACATTATAATGTGAGTATAATATAATCTATACATAATAGTAATATATAAACAGTGTTGGGGAAAGTTACTTTTAAAAGTAATGCTTTACAATATTGCATTACTCCCTAAAAAAGTAACTAATTGCATTACTTAGTTACTTTTTATGGAAAGTAATGTTAGATTACTTTTGTGTTACTTTTTCTCATCTGGGCTGGGCTGATTGTTTGTTTGTATTTATAACAACAAAAAGGTTCTATTTTTGGCAAATGTAAAGGCCCTTTCACACACCAAAAGTGAAATGAATAAGCCTCAGGCTGAAGGAAATGCAAATTCATGCCTGTACAGTAGGGGGCGCAGTTCAAACAAACAAACATTTTAACTCGGATATTTTGTTGTAAATTTAAAAATAATGCGCTACTTAACTAGTTGAAAAAAAGTTATCTGATTACGCATTACTTGTAATGCGTTACCCCGTATATAGCTGTGCGATTATGGCTGTAAATCAGTATGGCAGCAGGCTGAGTATCGTAGGTAATCGCAGCATACAGCTATATCGCACAGCTACTCGTGTGATATTGCTAACTAACAACTGGAAGCTCAGCTATGCTATTAAGTTGAAAAGGAGTTAATTTTTTGACTAATTATAGCCTATTACATCTGCTTGCTATGACCTACTAATAAGAGGTGGTAATTGCCTTTGTCCTTCACTATCATCTTTAACTAGGCCTGTTAAAATAAATTTGACAGACGGTCCTTTTTGTTTTTTGGCTGTTTTTCTCATTTGAGATCTGCTTTCATATTCTCAAGACATTACTGTGACATCAACTCGTCCATTATTAGGAATTCAACGTGAGTACATCAGATGAGTTTGATACAGGCCAATCATTGAACGTTTTCAGAAATTGAAAGTAATGATATTTATACTGGATTTCAGCAAGGCTTGACATTAACTTTTTTGCTCCCCAGCCACTGTGGCTAGTGGTTTTTCAAAGTTACTAGCCACTCAGCATTTTCACTGGCCACAATTTTGACATCAATACCATAGGGAAAAACTGCCATATAGATATTTTTAATATTATTTCAATTTGGCAGCAGGTATATTAGGCTGCTGTCACTTTAAGACCTGACAAACAGACCAATTATACTGCATTTTCTTTCTCAACTGTTTACGATGACTTAAAACATAACTGACTGTGTTTACGTGAATACTCGCCAAGACTAAGATGTATTAAGACTAATATTGCATATTGCATATATTGTAACGCTAGCCAAAGGATGACGGGAAAAACAGATACTGCGTTAATTGCATTAACACGTTAATTTTTGACAGACCTAATACAAACTTTTATGTTAGATGCGATTAATCGAATTGACCGTATTATATATATTTATACTTTATATATTATATAATTTATTATACATTACACATATACATATATATATATATNTTATACATTTTATATATATATATATATATATATGTATATATGAAATGTATGTCCTTACAGCCTACAAGAAGAAAAAAACCAAAACCCACAATGACAATGACACTGACAAAGCAAATAAATATAGTAAAAAATAGGATAAAAACGACATATTATTTCCAGTAATTTGCAACAAAATTGTTTTATTACTGGTATGTACGGAAAGCACTCTCTTTCTCCCGCTCTCTCTCCCACTCAAACGCACACACATATAGTATGGATACACACTCGCATAGAAACGTGACGTCAGTGCGATTTTATTAGTATAGTGTAACAATTTACAAACTTAGAGCAGAGACGCTACTGCACACTTTATTATTGAAAAATAATGCACACTCAAGTTATAATACACTCCGCTTGGATTTGTGGGCGCATTACCACCTCTGGTGTGCAGTAGTGTAAGCAGCACCAAAAAATATATATTTATAATAAATGTTAATATTATATATTAATAATAATTTATTATATATTAATATAAAATTAAACAATCATTTAGAATTGTTTTTTTCTTTCAAACAATCCTGACCACAGAAACAAATCTAACCTTTATCCCAACAAATCTGAAACAATCAAATGTGGGCTTCACAAACACTTACCCCGAGCATTGGTTCATTGAGTTCCTTCAGGAGAGAGATCTGCTCTCCATCTTTTGCAGTGATCCGAAGAACCTGATCTCTGTAGAAACATTAATACAATTTCTAACAATGTTACCCAGGAACACTCCTCATGTTGTGATCAATAGCATCAATATTCAGAATGATTATAGGCCTATTTTGCATATTTTAAAACAAAAACTGGCACATGGAAGTCACAGTTTGTTTCTCTGTATTTCCGTTGTCAGTATATCATAGAACAAAATGCTAACACGTTTATTTATTGACCAGTAATTTGAAAGCATAAAGTTAGAGATAGGCTATTTGGAGACAAGATTTGTGAACTCACCCTTCAAAAGTGACTTTGCCAAATACAGCCACAAAAAGAGCCGACAGAACCAGTAACCCCTTCATCTTGCTGCTTGAAGTAGAGTTTCTCATAGTAAGCACCTCCTTTATATAGGCCTATCATGGTGATGATGACTGGAGTTGAGGAGCTAACGGGGTCAGGGCTCAGACAAACCTGCTGCTTTGGTTCTCACAACCTTATAAAACACTGATGAGGGAATTTAAAGGATGAGAACATTGCATCTGTTTTCTCGCCCATTTCTAAATATAGCAAAAATTGACAAGAAAGTGTTTTTGTAGAAATTATGTGAGTGACTTTTGATCATTTTGGAAGTATCAGTCACAATGGGTTTGAAATTATAAACAAATCAGTGTTGTTGTTTTTTTTTTGTGGTGAGGTCATTGAAATTGTTGATAGAGTGAACACTGAATAAGCTGACTGATAAGAGCAAAAGTCTAGGTGTGTCAAAAAAGTTTTGAACTTACCTGAAAATAAAAATAAACTTTAGTCTCATGTTTTAAACTTTTGGATCCTTTGGAGGAATGTAAAGATCAGCAGGAACAGCTCAAGGCTCATTTTACTCTTATATCACTAGTTTTTCTAGTGTTTAGGAATAAAAACATCTGTCCTGCTTCCTATTCATTACATCATTATTCTGATTAATGGTTTCTCATCACCCAACAGGCATCACATGTAAATGTGGGTGTCATGTGTTGATGTGTCTGGATGATGTCACAATGTTGCATGGATTCAAAGCGAATTATTTTTGACTTTTGGTTTAATAAATGTATGACGTTCTTATAATGCCATGCTCTTTTTGGACTGGGGAGGAAGTTTTGAGTTCTTTTACTACAAAAGATTAATTAAAATGGTTTCGGTAACATTTTAGGGTCCAATTCATAATATTAACTGGTTGCTTATTAGCATGTATATTTCTAGGATAGTGACTGATTATTAGTTCTTATAAAGCACATATTAATGCCTTATTCTTGATCATATTCTACATCCCCTAATCCTACCCAATACCTAAACTTAACAACCTTACTAACTATTAATAAGCAGTAATTTGGAGTTTAATGAGACAAAAGTCATAGTTAATAGTAAGTTAATAGTGAGAATTGGACCCCAATCTAAAGGGTGAGCATGATTTCCATATTATGGTCAATAACCAATAAATGGTTTATATTCAAATTATATACTCTTTTGTCTAAATAAATGAAAAATAAAGTGCTAATAACTAAAATAAATTAATTAAAGTCAGTATGAAAAAATATTATTTAATATTACATTAATTTAATGTGGTAACTGGTAGCGTTTTAAAGATGAACTTTAAGAGAGTGTTAGATGATGGCAACGTTAATCTAAATGTAAAATTAGAGGAAATGAGCATGAACAATTAAATATCTAATACTAACCAATACTGATCAATTTTCAAAAAAATCTCTAATAATGGCTGATAACTGATATGGTATGGATATATCCCTTTTCAGGGCATTGTTTTTATTAACACTCTTTTATTCACTTCGACACACAAAATAAATATTGTTTAATATGGATTATTCTTGGTGTGCTCCATGATGGCCATCAGGGCCAGCCAGGTCTCCTCAGCAGTTGGGACGATCTGATTGGCTGGCAGGATGAAACCATAGCGACCAGTGTCTCTCAGCTCAAAGGTGTAGGAGTATTTGATGCCCTGATTGTAGGTCCAGTCAACAGTGCCTCCACTGGCTTGGTCTGAGAACAAAACAGAGAGATCGTTAGCAGGGTAACCGTGATCTAATCTAATATTAAAGTATTGGTTCACTTTCAAATAAAATTTTCCTGATAATTTACTCACCCCCATGTCATCCAAGATGTTCATGTCTTTCTTTCTTCAGTCGAAAAGAAATGAAGGTTTTTGATGAAAACATTCCAGGATTATTCTCCTTTTATAGTGGACTTCAGTGGTCTCCAAACGGTTGAAGGTCAAAATTACAGTTTCAGTGCAGCTTCAAAGGGCTTTAAACAATACCAGACGAGGAATAAGGGTCTTATCTAGCAAAACGACCAGTCATTTTCGAATAAAATGTAAATGTATATACTTTATAAACATAAATGATCTCCTTTGTAAGTGCTTCCGCTTTCCGTACTCTTCAAAAAGCTTAAGCTGTATGTCCTACGCCTTCCCTATTCTACTTACGGAAAAAATGGAACTGCCCCTGCGTTCGTTCCGTAAGTAGAATAGGGAAGGCGTAGGACGTTTTGAAGAATACGGAAAGCGGAAGCACTTACAAAGGAGATCATTTGTGTTTATAAAGTATATACATTTTAATTTTTTTCTAAAATGACTGATCGTTTTGCTAGATAAGACCCTTATTCCTCGTCTGATATCGTTTAAAGCCCTTTGAAGCTGCACTGAAACTTTTTTCAAATTTTTTGAAAATTTCTTTTCGACTAAAGAAAGAAAGACATGAACATCTTGGATGACATGGGGGTGAGTAAATTATCAGGAAAATTTTATTTGAAAGTGGACTTATCCTTTAAGATAATCTTATTAAACTTACAGATGGTGGTAATGATGCTTCCATATCTGTAGCGAGTGTTATACAAAGACCGCAGCTTAAAGATGGCCTTCCTGGCGAGCTTATACTGAAGACACAATACAGATTTCATTTTAAATGTTGTTAAATAAATCTAGAATAGTATGTTTCCACATGCATACCAGTTCATTCTGGTCCTTGGCAGGAGTGCTTGTGTATCCGTATGGATACAGGAGCATCTGGGAATAGCTGTGGATGGACACAAAGGCCTTGAGGTTGCCGTGAGATTTCACAAAGTCCACAATAGCCTTGACCTCTGGCTCAGAATGAGCACTGGGTCCACGATAGGTCTCAGAGCATGGGTCACTGCTGGATCCAGGACCTATCGATGAAAAACAGAGAATTACAAGAAAGTTTTACTTATTATTTAAAGTGTTAGTTCACCCCAAAATGAAAATTCTGTCATTAATTACTCACCCTCATGTTGTTCCAAACCCGTAACACAAATGAAGATGTTTTTGATGACAGAATGCTGATTTCCTTCCATAGACTGCTTTGGCAACTGACACTTTGATGCTTCAAAAAGTTAATAAAGAGATCGGAAAACTAATCCATATGAATGGAGGGGTTTAGTCCAAATTTTCTGAAGAGAATCGACCACTTTTTATGACTAACATATTTAATTTAGGCTTTAAAGGTGCCCTAGAACACTATTTCACAAGGTGTAATATAAGTCTAAGTTGTCCCCAGAATGTGTCTAAGTTTCAGCTCAAAATACCCTATAGATTTTTTATTTGCCATGTTTTAACTGCCTATTTTGGGGTGGGATTAAAAATGCACCAATTCTGTGTGTGTACACCTTTAAATGCTCATGATCCCCGCCCCCATGCTCGCGACTCGATAATAACTTGCATAGACAATACAATAAGTTCACACAGCAAATATAACTCTCAAAATGGATCTTTACAAAGTGTTCGTGATGCAGCATATCAGGTCACATATGTATGGCATGTATTTTGTGGATGTTTACATTTGATTCTGAATGAGATTGATAGTAGCCTATGCTCCGTGCCTAACGGGGCTAAAGCTACACTGTTGGAGAGATTTATAAAGAATGAAGATGCATTTATGAATTATACAGACTGTAAGCGTTTAAAATTGAAAATAACGACATGGCTCTGGTCTCCGTGAATACAGTAAGAAACAATGCTAACTTTAACCACATTAGCAGTACATTAGCAACACGCTAACGAAACATTTAGAAAGACAATTTACAAATATCACTAAATATATCATGTATCATGAACAGTTATTATCGATCCATCTGCCATTTTCGCTATTGTTCTTGCTTGCTTCACAGTACCTGTAGAACGTCTGATGATTCGGCTGTGCATCTCCAGACGTTAATACTGGCTTGTCTAATTCTTAGAACATGGGCTGGCAAATGTTGGGGGCGTTCATATTAATGATCCCGACTGTTGCATCACAGTCGGTGTTATGTTGAGATTCGTCTGTTTTTCCGTGGTGTTTTTCACGCATGAGATTTACATATGAAGGAGGAAACAATGGTGTTTGAGACTCACTGTTTGTCATTTCCATGTACAGAACACATATTCAACTATGCCAAGGTAAATTAAATTTTACAATCTAGGGCACCTTTAACTCACATGTAAACACTTATCAGCAAACATAAGCAGAAGCTCAACCGACTCTGAATAACGCACAAGAACAAACCTCTTCCGTAAGCTCAGACGTGCTGCGTAACCAATGAGGTTCATTCTCGTGTCAAATTGTCTGTTGCAAAGGCAGTATATGGAATGAAATCTGACAGCATTCTGTCATCAAAAAGATCTTCATTTGTGTTCTGAAGATTAACGAAAGTATTACGGGTTTCTAACAACATGAGGGTGAGTAAGAATTTTCATTATGGTGTGAACTAACCCTTTAAATCTTTACAGCCCCTCAAAAGTTCTAGGTAACACTTTATTTCAATAGTCCACTTTAGATATTCTACTAACTATAAGTAACTTTGCAGCCTACTAAATGTCAACTACCAGTCGTTAGCAGATAGTAAGCAGACAGTCTGCTAATACTCTAACACTTAATTTTGATGGTCCCCCAACAGACATTCTACTGATTATAAGTAATTTTGTACATGTCAACTTATTCTACTAACCCGAACCTAACAGTCTACTAATGATCTAATGAGAGTTAACTGATTTGTAGTTGCAAATTTAGTGCACTTGATAGCCACCAGAGGACACTCCATCCCAGACTATTGTCAGTCTATCATGGGCTGTGTTTAGGGAAGTGCTTAGGGAAGTTTGCGAGTGCGTGTCTAAAAGTGGAGTGGAAAGCAGCCATGGACTTCCCCATAATCCATTGCCCGGACTCATCAGCACTCATTGCTTTCAGGTGTCTCATTTACCTTGTTAGTTCACCCTATATAAGCCTGGTCAATTCTGTCATTCATTGCTAAGTTTTGTCTGTGTTTGTACTGCATTTTTGAGCACTTTTTCCTGGTTTTCTCATATTAATGATTTTGACCCACTGTTTCCTGTTTCACCCTATTTGTCTGAGAGTCATGTCTGGTGTTTGTTTTGGACTGCTTGCCTGTGTCTTGACTTGTTTTTCCTGTTTTGGATTATGTCCGTGGATTACATCCTCAACTTTCGCATCTCCAAGCAGTTACGTAAAAGTTACCAAGATGGACTTTAAGGTTGGTCTGCTTCAGTGGTCCACCAGCACTCGTCATTGTCAAAATAATTGAGGCAGACCCTTCCATCCGCCCCAAGACATGGGCCTTACAGTACAACTGCAATGATAAAAGCATCTCACCTCCAAAGCCAGCGTCCCAGTTTCTGTTGGGATCAACACCAACACAGCTGGAGCCAGGGTTCAGCTTTCTGGTTTTACGCCACATGCGGTCCTTAAACAAACAGATTCACCATTGAAAAGCAGTCAGTTGGAATTTATTACCAAAATATAGTTGTTCTGAATTGAATGAGCATGTGAAGTCTTCCGGGCATCAGACTCTAAAACTCACACTGATATGGGTATAGGCGAAACCATCAGGATTGGTGACGATCTCCAAGAAGATATCATAGTTGTTAAGGATGTCGGTGAGGACGGGGTCACGTCCGTAGTCGGTCACAATCTGCTCAAGACAAAACACATGGTATGTCAATTCCATTTATACCAATAAATCTTTTTTAAAAGTGTATTTGTATTTGCTAACTCAAGAATAAATAGCTTTACCTTCTTGGCAAACCAGATTCCGCTGGCCTGGGTGACCCATTCTCTGGAATGGATGCCAGTGTCGATCCAGATACCTGGACGGTTCGCTCCAGTGCTGAACTGTGTGAAAGGACATAATCACAATGAAAAAAAAGCGTAATTATATTACACATACTGCATTTAAATACACATTGGGAAAGTATGAGATTCAACATCTATTTTGAAGCTGAGTAATGTAAATGTTTTGACGTTAAAATACTGCTTAAAGAGTCAGTCATAAGTTACATTTTTTCAAAACTGTAAACAATGTGCTTTAGGAGCGCTATAAAAATTTTGTTTTACGTTTAATTCTACACAACACTGTCTTGGCCAATGGCGTGAGTTGTGGGCGGGGCTATCTATGCATTCACGCCATAACTTGTAAACTGGGAATTTTGTGAGACCTCCTACTTGTACCACGTGACCACTGTACCACCTGACTGCCAATGTCCAATCCTGCTCCTGGAGGGCCACTGTCCTGCAGAGTTCAGCTCCAACCCCAATTAAACACACCTGAACCAGTTAATCAAAGCGTGCATCTCAATCAGCTCCCTAGTTCAGTAGTCAAGGCACTGATCAGGGAGTCGGCCACATTCTTTTACACGTATACGGATACATGACCTAGGAAGCTAGGGAGCTGATTAAGACACAGGGAAAGTCTTACAAGGTAGGTATACTAAAAAACTTCCAGGCAGGTGTGTTGTGGCAAGTTGGGGCTAATCTCAGCAGGACAGTGGCCCTCCAGGGCCGAGTTTGGACACCCCTGATTTAGGCATTGACAGTGTTGCCAAAGAAAAGCATAATTCCCAGTCTGACGATGTAAACCACTCAGAGAACGTCACGTGTTGTCATCTCGAAATTATGGTAATTACGACATGGCATGAACGCGTTTGCTCATTCAAATTTGGCATATAATATAAGTGACAATTGATCATTTAATATAGATAACATAATTAATAATGAGGAAAGTATGAAATTAGTAAAAATGCTAAATAAAACTTTCAAACTAACCCAGATAGCAAATTGGTTTTGGGCCAGGTCTGGCTGAGTTTCGGCAGAGATTTTGGCCCACATACCGCATGGAAGTACGGCCCAAGGTTGGCTCAAGTGCTGTTTGCCGAAAGTCAACCAAATCAAGGCCAGAAGCAGATCAAAACTCACCCAGAACTTTACAATGTACCCAGAAATTAACCATTTACAACAGCACTGTAATCCCCAGATGTCAGCCAGACCTCAACCACAACTTATCTAGAAGCCCCAGAATACACCCGTAACTGGGCCGATATTATGCAATATTATTATGATATTATTACACAAGTTAATCATAATTTCTTCATTTAACAGAAGAAATTGATTGCAACTTCAACACCATCAACTCAAGGAACCATTAAGACTTTCTCCTGAGACTGCATCCGGTCATTGTTTCAACGGCCAAGGGCATTGCAAGTATCATACAATTAACTACCTAAACAGGGGTTTAGTATAAGCTGTGAACACCTTTGTTAACAAAGATGCTTTGATGTAAGAAACTGATGGTTCTTTCAGATGGGTAAATTACTCTCTTTCATAGATTCTCCTGTTCTGTTCCGGTTTTATTCACTTTCACTTTTCCATTTTCCATTTCCCATTTATGCGTGATTTGTGTGTATGTGTTTGTTTTATGTTATATAATTATTTATTATGGCCTACCTTCAGGACGTTCAAGGGGCGTCTCTCATAGCTCTGACCAATCACAATTTTGCTGACCAGATATCTGTTTTCTGCCTCAAGCATGTCCATGAAATTGTAAATCTGCAAATAGTATGGTGAAGATCAAATGATTGTAGATTTTGTCTAAAATTGTTTAAAAGATACAATGGGTAATCAATTTATGAAAAACATATGAAACGCATTGATACACACAGTTTTCAGGTCATGGTAGGTGGTGTAGACAAAGTCATCGGTACTTCTCGGAAAGGCTCGATATTTCACCATCTCATGTTCCTCGTTATCCAGCAAATCCTTATGGTGCAAGAAGAATGGTGTCAACAAGAAAAAAACTTCAGGTTTGCATTTTGTGATTACCCTCAATAAATAATCATTTAATATTATATGAAATAAAATATTAAATATGACAAAAGATTCATTGTGGAGTAACCCAGGGTTTCCCAATCTGGGGTTCGTGAGGGGAAAAAAAAATTATTATAAAAACTTTAAGATAAAATATTTGTTTACCTGTAAGTCATATGACCATTAACAAACATAAGAGAACATGTGAAGGTGTTTTTTCTCCAGTAATATTCCCACCTGGACATCCATAATCATGACATTATACTGGATCTGATTGTATGCCAGGAACACCCTGACAGCCTGGAGGCTGTGAAAGGGGACACGAACGTCCACTGGCAGCGACTCATGAACGGGCTCCATCCAGAAGTCCAGCTGAACACAGAAGAAAGGAAAAGGAAACCTGATGTTCACAGTTTTTCCTAGTTTAAATACCGAATGCATATGAGAAATATAAAAAATATAGATCTCTGGTCTTGATGTGAGACTTACCCCAAGATGCCCCTGTTCAGAAAGTTCCTTCAGGAGAGAGATTTGCGCCTCATCTTGTGCAGTGATCCGAAGAACCTGGTCTCTGACATCATCAACACCATATGTTTAATTATGTTGTTAGACATGATATGGCATTATTTTAATTTTCATTATATGAAGATATTTTATAACATATGCAAATATATTTTTTTTTAAAAACACTTTTTCAAAACAACTTGTTTGTAGAAGAATGATCATACAGGTTTGCAATGTCATGATGTGAGTAAATTATCAGTTTTGGACAAACAAAAATCCATTTAAACCACAAAGTGACTCACCTCTTGAAAGACTTTTTGGCAAAAACAGCCACAAACAGAGCAGCTAAAAATAATAATCTCTTCATCATCTTACATAAAGTAGTGCTATCTACATTAAAATCACACTTTATATTCTTTGACCATGTTGACCCTCCTCCTTAACACTCAACCACAGCTTCCTCCTGAGAATCTTAAAGAGATAGTTCACCCAAAAATGAAAATTTGTCATAATTTATTCACCCTCAAGTTGTTCCAAAATTGTATTAATTTATTTCTTCTGCTGAACACAGAAGAAGGTACTTTGAAGAATATGGGTAACCAAACTGGATTGGATTGGATATTGGAAAAAAATACTATGGAAGTCAATGGCCCATCAACTGTTTGGTTACCGACATTCAGATTGAGATCTGGTGACAGTGGAGGTCATTTCAATTTAGTGAATTTATTGTCCATGTTCAAGAAACCAGTTTGAGGTTATTTGAGTTTTGTGACACATGCGTTATTAGTGTGTGACAAGAAAATATCCTCCACTCCATCCACCAACACCTGTTCGCATCAGACCAGAGTGCTTTCTAAGATGTGAAAGATGGGTTTAGACATCACCATAGTTATCAGAATAGTAAAACAAACAGAAAAACATACAATCATACTGATAGAGCAATCAATAATCTTGGACAGCTTGTCTGAGATTATTTCTGTGAATAAAGGAACCTGTTGTAAAGCACTGCTCACTCGACGCAGCACTTCAACAAACACACTGCCGTGCTCACGATTAAAAAACTAGAAAGCAAGTTTTTTTTTGTTATGGCCTTGTGTGATGCCTTCTTGCTAAAATTAATAATGTAATATATAACCTGGTAACAGATGCATTATAGCTAAAATTAGCATCAATCTACACATGACAAAACTCACTTTAAAACATGAGTCTTTGTAACAACTTACAATTACAAAACTAAAGTTGATTTATTATAAAATGAGGCTAAACTATATTGTCTATACTTTTTATATTAGATAATAAACCAAAAACCATAATGCAGCACCTTCGGCATTTCTCATATCGCCTAAACATCCTTTATTCTTATAATAAAATACACCAAATCGCACGAAAATGCATAAAAACAATATATTGTTGTAACTGTCTATGTATTAGCGTAATGCTTGATCTGTACAAAGGTTTCTGTCTGTTAGTTATGTACAGACTCATTTATGTGTTGGTCTCCATGATACAACCTGTCAGTGAGAGTCGACTCACGGCAGGACCGCGAAGTGGGCGTGGCCAAATTATTGTGCCAAGCAAGAGTGACCAATAGAAACAGATCTTTAATGGTTGAGTTAAAAAAAAACATTTCAGTGGTGCCCATTGAAACTTGAAATGTTTCAGTACACTAATTCATACATTTAACCTAAAATTATCTTGTAACCCCAATGTAAATATTTTTATTAGTGTAAACCTTTCTAGCTATAACAAGCTAATTCAGAAAATGCTAACTTGCTAACATGTTAACAATAGCATGATATCGCACTTGCTGAATGACTACAGCAATATGAAAGAAAAAGTGCTAAATACTCATAAAATTTGATTTGACTGAACTAATTTGTTTAATTTAAGTTTGTCCTACTCAAACCAATAAATTTTTTAAGCATTAGGGTTTTTCTGTAATATATTTTCATTTTCATTTTGCAACTTATAAAATGTTAAAATATATGTTTAAATTATGTTTAAACTAGTGTAGGAAATAGCAAATGTTAATTATATTATTACATTTGAATTATTATTTTTCTCCAAACATTGCACATATGAAAATGTACATTCAAATACAGAAATACATTGCCATTTTACATATTACATTGAATATTGCTGCCCATATGCTTTCATAGAACTAGCTAGAGTCATCCTTTATTTACTGCCTCAGTGGCTGTGACCTTGTATTTGAGGTGGAAACGGGAAGGGAAGCCTGCTGCTGTGATTCCCACAATATTTTGCAATACTAATGCCGGAGTTTGACAAATGAGAGTAATGCAGCTGTTTTTCCACTATGTTACTTAGTAAAGCAACATAAACTGTATTGACTAGTAAACGTAATCATTATGCCTCAGCTGGTATTGCCTGAAATCAGAGAAATAGTAAAAACAAGACCAAATCAACGAGTCTTCTGTCCATTGGGGCAAATATGCTAAATTATTGGTAGTCAAAAATATTAATTCCACAATTTTCTGCAATTAATCGCACCTAACATTAAAGGTAATATATTTTATATCATAATACTTTTACATTTAATCTCCAAAATTATGTAGTACATCTCAAAAATGTAGAATATTATTGGAACAAACTTTAATGTTTGAATGGAGCAGATGGACAGAACAGTTGCATTTATACCAAATCTTGTTATCAGATATTACTGTATAGGTCAAAATGACCAAACCATGGTAATCATTAACTTTTTCTGGAGTTTTCTCATCCGCACAACCTCATAATAAGTCATATCCTGACAGGGGAGGCACACCTAAATGTTACAAACACATGTAAACAAGCTCATCCTTCATAACATTACTACTTTTGTCATATGCAGCTAGCAGTGGTGTACAACCTATTTTTTATTACCTCATAAAATGGAATAAGCAGGTAGAATGGGTTTAGAAAACCATCAAAAAACAAAGCTTATGCATTTATATCTCTTTTCAAAACACGATCTTGCTTTGTAGAGCAGGAAACACTTGTACCAAGGATAGTTTTGACCTTGTAGTTGACACTAAATGCTCAGACAAGCTTGCTGCTTTGGTTCTCACAACCTTGTGTAACACTGGAGTCTGATGGATGAGAACAATGCAGCTGTTAATATCTTCATTTTTACAGATTACGGTGCAATTTAGTCAATACGTTTTCTTAAAGAAATTGCTTTTGTCTATGTGAGGATTTATAGCAGTGGCAGCTTATTGCTTGAAGATCTGTCTGCAATGTATTGAAAGACACTTTTGTAATCTGGTCAATAAAATGGAGCTAAATAAAGGAATGACTGTGTATTATTGATTGAGTGAGAGAGTAATGATTACACCAAAGATAAGACAGGAAACACGCAGTTTTTGGTTATATTCAGACAGCTAAGACACTATCACTAGTGGCAATATGGTTAGTCATGACAATGAAGCAGTGGCCATGCTTTCTGTGCTTCATTTTCCACATTTACTCAACAAAATGAGTGAAGCAAGGAATTCAAGCAGACTTAGTGAAGACAAGTCAGCACAAATCTCTAATAAACCCCTAAAAGAGAGGCAGAGAATGAAGAATTTATGATCTTACAGCTCACATCACCACACCCCTTCTAAAACCAAGACAAACACAGAAAAAGCCACAGCTTCCTCTATGAGGCCATCGCATCAGTTTCTGTTTCCTGCCCTCTGCCCCATAATTTGCACTTACAACTCATTCTGACCTGTTACAATGTGTGTTTGTTATATTGAACATTAGTATATAAACACACACAGTTGAGTTCATGTTTCTAAGTGAAAATGCTTTAATGCTTTAAAGTTTTTCCTTTACAAAATTTGAATTTTAATTGAAATACTTAATATGTAGGACCAAAGCCTATTAGATAGCTCAGATATTTGCACCACTATCTACAATGACACTAATAATTCTTAATTTCTGATAGAAATGCAAAATCAATCGGTAGTTATTAATAGAATAACTAGACACAAACCTTTACATTCAATAGCGTTTGGATTTAGATTTCCCTGGTGTACATATGTGCATTTTTAAGACCTGTTAAGACCAACAAATTGGATAACAATAGTTTTAAAACCATGTCAACAAATACATATATGCATGCACAGTTTTGAGGCAGCTTTAATCGCATGTTTGGTAATTTCATGACTTAATTTACAACAGAACAACGACAGTCATTGCTCGTAGTTTCTTTTGCGCTTTATTTAAGCTATAATAAAGTAATTATGCAGCGTGCGCCGGCGCATTTGCGCATGCAATTCTTAAGTGCGTGCCACGAGCACAGTATAACAGCTGATTAAACAGTCATGTTCATTTTTATGAGTTTTACCGACATAGCCTGACAACATCTCATCTGACCGCAGTTCACTGTTGTTCAACTTAAGCTTCCTCGTCGTCACGTGCACCTTTTCCGCGCTTGTTTGACTTGCTCCTGTCACTGAGGCGAAGCCGGAATGCGCGTCTGAAAAGTGTCCCGTTTGTTGTGGTCGTAAAGAGACAGTTCTATATAAACGCAGCGTTTTACTTGACGATGTTTAAAAAAAAAAAAAGATTTTTATTTTTGGTATTTTATATGCTCTGTTGGTGGTTTGTGGAGAAGCATCACCCGGAGGGATATTTTTTTCTCCCCACCGGGGATAAAAATAATTCAGCAGAGGCAGGGATACAGAGCCCTGAAGGGGGGAAATCCCCCCCATCCCCCCCTACAAATCGCACCCTGGTTGTATTTGAGGGGCCCTGCAGTGCACTCCTTTTCACCAACAGTAACCAAACTTCATACAGTTATAGATCTCATGGGGCCGAACAACTTTAACACTCTAAGTTATACACCAACCCAACAGGAAATTGGCTATATAAGGTTATTTGAAAAACGCATGCTCTGCAATTTGATATACGCCTCCTAGAGGAATCATCCTATCACACGAAACTCAGTCAGCATAAAGTCAAGACACTGAGGATGCTAAATTGCGAGTAGATTTTTGATATCTTGAACTGTTTGGCCGTGGCGTTGAAACAAATTTATGGTGAGAAAAGGGAGACAGAAAGTGTGTTATAACTTCTGCATACATTAACTGATTTTGATGAAACATCAGTGTTCGTTGTAGGAGGCCAACCAACAGGAAGTCAGATATTTTGGTTTGAATGTGGATTTTTTGAATAATTAGGCTCTGAATTTTTAAGTACTCCTTGTAGGAGATTCACGCTATCGCCACCAAACTCGGTCAACATGAAACAAAGACACTGAAGATGCAAACGATATCTCGAACAGTGTTGCCATGGCGAGGGATTAAATTAAGGACAAAAAAAGGGAAACAGAAAGTGTCTCATATCTTGTAAAATCATTAATTTGATTCAAATTAAATTAAGATTATATGTTGCCCGCCATGCACAGGTTTCCTTAAGTGGTGGTGGTGGCACCGGGGCTTGGGCCCATCATCGCTGCTTGCAGCATTCATTTTCACGCCCCTAAACCTGACGTGGAACAATCTATCTATCTATCTATCTATCTATCTATCTATCTATCTATCTATCTATCTATCTGATATATTATACAAAAGTCAAAAGCATTTTATTAAAAAAAAAATTAGGTCTACATTTTATTTATAACAATTTCTGATTAATAATAGGCCTATTTAAAATAAATAACTGTATAAAATAAATCTAATTTAAAAATTAACCAGTATAATCCACGTTGCACAGACTATAACAGTGAAATATAATAGGCTATTATTTTACTAGTCATATCTCATAGCCTCCAGCTCTCCAATCTATCCGCTTTTGTTTCGATTTGTAACTTTGACAAGTCATACTTGGCGCTGATTGGTAGTTCTCATCTTCATCTCAACTTCTATTGGTTGAACAGCGCACATTGGCAACGAGCGGAAGTCTTTCAGCGTGAGACGTGAGTAAGTGTGAGGGGGACAGAGGTGGGAGGGAGACTGTCCCGTTCAACAAAAGTGATCCTTCAGGGAAAGTTGCCGGTGGGAGTACATTCAACGCTGGTTATCAACTCTAAACAAGCTCGACAAGAATGGAGATCGAGAAAGAAGTTAAAAAGGTACGCTTATTGAACTGGTCATGGTCCAAAGGGTTAGTTACAGAAACATTCGGCAACGCCCTTAAAGGTAAAGCCACTGCCATTGTTATACATGGCGAAACATTTGGTTTTACAACTGTCACATTTGAGAGCGAATGAAAAAGCTTGGTTACATTTATTAAGTAATAGGAAGCGGTCGTTAATAGGAAGTAAAACATAGAAGGAGTGCCCTGGTCCTTCTTTATTTGATAAAAAAAAAAAATTGGATGTATTGGCTTAGTTTTTTTTTGCCTTTTTCCATATTGTAAACAAGCTGGAAAGGTGTCACTACAGAAACTGGGTTTCTTTCATCGCATATTTCAGTAGTTTAACCACAAACCAAGTTGCAAGTGTACATTTTAACTTCAGTGGTGGTAAATATGTTGTAACATACATGTAGAGTAAAGAAAGAAGTGGGTTTATTGCAAGATGATGATGAAAACATGTGAAATTCCTTACTGTTAAATACAGTTATTTACTCACCCTCATGTTGTTCCAAACCTGTATGACTTTATTTCTTTCAAAAAGATATTTTGAAAAATGTTCTTCAAAGACAATGAAGGATAACTGAAGATGTCAAGCCTCAAAAAGAACAAATTCACCATAAAAGTAGTTAATATGACTTGTGCTCTTTGTGTGATGATGAACAGACTGAAATTTATTTTACTTTTCACTGACAAATTCGTCGGATTAGTGAACAAATGATTCGTTTGATCATGATTCATCCGATTGATAAACCAATCTGAATGATTCGTTCACAAATAAGACTGATCCAGTTCTTGAGTTCAAGTTGCTAAATCAATGATCCAGTCAACACAGTTAAAGGGTTAGTTCACGCAAAAATGAAAATTGTCATTAATTACTCACCCTCATGTCGTGTCGGCTCAGTGAGGCCTCCATTGACAGCAAGACAATTAACACTTTCAAATGCCCAGAAAGCTACTAAAGACATATTTAAAACAGTTCATGCGACTACAGTGGTTCAACCTTAATGTTATGAAGCGACGAGGAAACTTTTTGTGCGCCAAAAAAAACTAAATAAAGACTTTATTCAACAATATCTAGTGATGGGCGATTTCAAAACACTGCTTCATGAAGCTTTACGAATCTTTTGTTTTGAATCACTTTGGCAGTTTGATACGTGCTCCGAACCACTGATTCGAAACAAAAGATTCGACAAAATGGGGGGCCTCACTGAGCCATTGGATTTTATCAAAAATATCTTAATTTGTGTTCTGAAGATGAACAAAGGTCTTACGGGTGTAGAACGACATGAGGGTGAGTGATTAATAACAGAATTTTCATTTTTGGGTGAACCAACCCTAAGATCTAACTGGAGGTGAAGTCTCAATCTTTCCATTAGTTTTCAATTAAAACAAATTATTTTAAAGAAGACATAAAGTATAGTGTACAAGTATTAAGGACTACTTTAATGATACTTTTATGGCACTTTTACATGTTTTATTAAGCTTGAAAATTGCATTCATCATTAGTTTGGATTGCATGGAAAACAGTCTTCAGAGAACTGTAATTTTTGACGTGAACTATCCATTTAATAAAATGTCCAGATTCTTATAAATGAGAACATTTCCACATTTTTACAATTGCAACAATAAGTGTACTAAGAGTTCGAGAGTCTGTCAAGGAGAAGATTAATAAACATTTACATTTTTTAAATGTTTAAAGCATCTTTAACAGATGAAATATTTTTCATCTGCTAAATCTTTGTGAATACTGCAAAATTTTCTTGTTTTTAAAAGAAATAACCAATATTTGCACTAGTGTTGGTACAGTAAATAGTAGTAGTTACAGGTTTACCAGGGTTCCCACTTGTCCTGGCAAACCTTGAAAACCTGGAAAATTTATGACAAATTTTCCAGTCCTGGAAAACACTTGGAAAATTAGAGAAAATGTAAAATGTCCTGGAAAATCTTGTTGTTGTCCTGGAAAATAATTTTTTTTAAAGTTCTTGGATTTTTCTTTAGTCTGGCCTAAAACAATCACCATTAGTTGCAGAAAGTGCAATGTTCAGGAATGCTGAGTTTTGACACGTGAGAGTAGTATTTTCACTGATGTCTAGTCTTGTGTTGCCACTTGCAGCAGTTACCTAATGTTATTAACTGCTCAAATGCATGCAGCGAATGTTAACTGGCAAGCTTCTACGTAATTCAGTAACTTGCTAACTACAGTGCGTGCATAATTATGCAAGTTGATTTTCTGATCATATTTCTTTTACAAGCACGTTACCATTTCCAAACCAATCAATAATAATAACTACTATTAATTTTGTATTTAATCATTTATAAGTGATATATAAATGTTCATGAAGGCTGGAAATGAAAAACGCCTTATATTAAGGTGTGCATTATTATTGGGTATGTTTTCTTTTACAGATAAAATGAGCCAAAAAGAGATTTAACTCAGATTGAAAGGCCAAAAATTTATAAATGCCCATGAGAAGGATGCAATACTAATGCAATACTAGAAATTGCAGTGAAGGCATGACCATTGGACAGCAAAGTGCTCATTGGGTCAGCAGGGTCAGACAAAAACAGGTGGAGAAGAAAAAACATGTTAACTGCAAAAGAATTAAGGTAAAGAATTAATGGAGTCTCCAGAAGTGCAAGGTGTCAGGATCTCAGAGAGATCCTAAAAAATGCCCCCCATTTAAGAATCACATACTGAATTGTAGTAAAATACAAGAAGACAGTTTTTTTTTATAAGCTTTATAGACAGACAGATTGAGAGTGACTCTTGAAGGACCAGCACCATTGTACCACTGTTTGAAGAATTTATCTTCCAGAATCTGGCAGTAAGGTGTGGGAGTTCATTTTTAGTCCATCTCTTATCCTGAAAAGTCCGTCTTGCAGACATAATGATCTTCCAAAACCTACTGCCAAAAAATAGATGTGTGCATTAAGTGTAAATGCAGACTAATAGACCCGCCACATATTTTATTACGTGTTATGGATTTCTTTGTTGTTCACTGACTTTGTCTTTGACTAATATTTTTATTTTCAAATATTAAAACAAAACATTAAAATAGTTCCAATGATTGACACTAGCAACGAGAACAATTTGTCAATGTATGATTTAATAATTTTTTTCTCGCAATTGCGAGTTTACGTAATTATGATATAAAGTCGCAATTGCGAGAAAAAAGGTCAAAATTTATATCACACAATTCTGACCTTTTTTCTCGCAATTCTGACTTTTTTTCTGGAGTTTATATCTTGCAATTCTTAATTCTTTTCTTAGGATTGCGAGATAATTTAAAGTAAGTCTCAATTACCTGTTTTTTTTTTTTTTCTTCTTCTTTTTTTTTTCTGTTAGCAGAAACAAGCTTCCATAGTCATAATGTATGATTAGGAGCTCTTATTAAAAACTGATTTTATAGTTAAGTCATGGCAATAAACTGTAGCTACGTCTTTTACAGACTTAGAGAGCAATATATTAGGCTACTTTAGTACATGATCCCAGTCTTTTACTCCTGATGTGGTAAAATTGAAAATGTCCTGGAAAAGTCCTGGAAAATGATCGCTGAAAAAGATTGGGAACCCTGTTTACGGACCACCGTCTTGCAGATTAACAGTGACTCCTCAGATCTGGAGGGATCTCTCTGTATTTAGGACTGAAAAAAAGCCCTGCAGGCGTTCTCCTTCTTGATAAATACTTGACCTTATAAGGCGGTCTTCCAGCTCAGGAGGTTTACTGCTGAGAAATGTTGAGACAGGAATGAACTTTATTATATAAATATTATAATATCTAGTGAAGTAGAGTGATGTCAGATTCTTTTCTTTCCTTTAATTATGTAAATTATATCCTGCTTCATACTAAAACCTCTGTTTTTTTTTGTTGTTGTCCTAAATAGTAAGTTCTATGAAGTTTTAAGAGGCACTTGTATCTGAGGAGAAAAAAACTTCTTATGACATCAGCCTCTTTTTGAATCTTGCCTGCTTGTCTTATGAAAAACAGACCACAGAGAACTGCAGTTTCACCTATATGTTGGATTTGGCACAATTAAGGAAGTAATGCATACATGATGTGTGAGAACTTTCCAGAAACATGCTACATGTTGGTATTTTTTTTAATAATAGGAAACACAAATGCTTTGTTTTGAAGATATGTTCAAGAATACAGTAGAAAATAAAGTAATATTGTTACAATTTAATATAACTCTTTATCAGCAGTCATTACTCCAGTCTTTAGTGTCATGACCCTTCCTGCGTAATATTTTTGTGGAAACCATGATGCATTTCTTTCAGGATTCTCTGATGAATATAACATTCAAAAGAACAACGTTTATTTGAAATGGAAGTCTTTTTAACATAAATCTCTTTAGTGTCACTTTTGTGTCCTTGCTGAATGAAATCATGATCTCCTGAGGTTGATAATTAACATTTTCTGAAGGTTCAGCACCTCCTTTCACTGATCATTTGTTAAAAAGAAAAGAAAAAAGTTTCATACCAAATTTGTGGAAAGTGCCAGAGGATTAATTAAAATACCATAAATGCAAATGCTGTATTCAGATGGTTTGGCCAACACTTGTGTTTGATACTTGTTGATCTCTTTTTGTGTCTTTATGTGTTGTTTTGGCAGATAACCCTGGGCCATGAGATTGGAGCCGGAGCTGCCTGTCTGAAATGCAAGGACAAGTGTGAAGGCTTTGAGCTTCACTTCTGGCGGTTTGTACTTGGTTGCTTCCTTCCTGCGTATTTCATGCATGTGGTTTTTACTGTGAAAATTGTATAATCATGTTTGGGCCATCATTGATTTGACTTCTCCGTTTTTATCCATCATCATCTTGACAAACACGGCAGCATGTAGTACCATATCTATCTGACAAACACGACAGGAAAAAGTGTTAGGCTGAGAGAGCTCTCGTCCAGTTAGCTGCACTCGACCAGTTTTTCTGAAGCGAGAACCACAGGTGCCAAGATGCCCGTGCCATAGCTTTATCACTACAGCAGCAGTGCATGCCATTCCCAAGCTCCCTCGTGGGGCTTCAGGAATTCTTTGAATGAAAATACGTCAATGTGGATAAATGTCATTGGATGCAGAGCCAGAGACTTCATCTTTGTATCCATGCAGTAGAGATGTGCGACTAGCCATCCAGTGTCTGAGTGGATGTGAAGTGACTCAGACAGGCTTAGGCCCACTTTCTGTTTCTCATCTTTAATCCAAAGTCTTTCTTTTGTAAACCGCTTTGGGTTAAAACATCTGTGCTTTGATGCTTTGCATCACTGACATGCTGAAACATTTCTTTTGGGTGAAGATAAAGCCTCTTTGGATTTGTGGCTACGATTTATGTTGTAACATTTCCCAAAAACCATCATTCTTTCTGCTTGGCTCTCATTGATATGTTAAACAGCTCAAAGTGTCCTTAAAGGGGCCATGTTCTACTTTTGTAGTATTTTATTTTCTTCCCTTATAATGTCAAGGTTTCTTTCACCATAAAGTCATAATTTAGTTTTCCTGAGTACTTTCTACCCTCCCGCTGACCCACAATAGCAACCTTTCCATCCAAGTAGCGAATTTAACCTATGAGCAAAATTGAAACATCGCATAAAATATTTGCGAATAAAGCACCATTTACATCCCATGTGTTCATGAGAACAACATCACTTCCTGGGAAGCTGGCACAAAGAATCGTTAATAAAAATGTAAGTTGCTGCAATTGGGGAAGCCTGTGGCTTTATTTCCTACATAGTAAATTGCTTGAGACTCAGAATGTGAAAACAAAACACAACAACAAGCACTGTTTTATCTTGCTATTCTATCTTGTGTTCGGATGCTGGTGTTTGTGAACGCAATCATGTGAGATATGGGGGACCAGGAGTGCCACTTAAAAATAAAACGAAGAATCAATTAATTAATTTAATAATTCAAACATAAAAATGTATATAAATGAATCACTTTTTATATGGGCAAATTAATAGACATATTTAAAGTTGTTTATTTAATTCCTGTTTTTAAATGTAGTACAATAAAACAATACATTTTATAAATCTTTTTTGAATGTATAAATAAATAGACAAATTTGAAATGGGATATTTAATTAATTTTTTAAAACGTAGATCAATAAAACAATAAAAAGTATATTAGTAAATAATTTTAAATGCGCATTTAAGTCGCTTTTTTAAAAAGAATTTGGCAAATGCTTTTCTTTCTCTATTTACCAATTGCTTTTAGTTTTGTCGTGGCCACAAGATATTGGCTGCGTCCGAAAACTGGAAAATGCTGCCTTCTTAGGACGTTCTTTTTCTAAATGAAAAATAAATATTATTAGGCCTATCCATTTTGTGATAAATCCAGGTTGCCATGGTCGCGCAGGTTGTTTACACATGTAACTCGTGGCCACGAGAAAAATATCTCGTTCCCTCAACATAATGAAGTCGTGGCCACGACTTTACATCGCGTGGCCTCGACATAAGGATGTCGTTCCCTCGACAAAACGATCTTGTGGCCACACGTTCCCACAAGTTTATATGTTGTGGCCACGACAAAACTAAATGAACCGAACATGTCCCCTCCCTGTCACCGTACTAACTGTCCAATGACAGCGAGTGTTACAAGTGAGAGAGGATTGGCTCTTCAAATTGAGGTGAAAGTTGATTGGTTGCTCCCACGTGTGTACTGTCCAATGGCATTTTACCACTCTATTGGCAAAATGGATAAAGAAAAGCATTTGGCAAACCAACAAAGAAAAGCAATTGGTAAATAGAGAAAGAAAAGCGTTTGCCAAATTCTTTAAAAAAAAAGCGATTTAAATGCGCATTTAAAATGATTTACTAATGTACTTTTAAAAAATGAATTAAATAACCCAATTCAAATTTGTCTATTTATTCATACATTCAAAAAAGATTTTAAAAATGTATTGTTTTATTAAACTACATTTAAAAACAGGAATTAAATAAACAACTTTAAATATGTCTATTAATTTGCCCATATAAAAAGTGATTCATTTATATACATTTTTATGTTTGAATTATTAAATTAATTAATTGATTCTTCGTTTTATTTTTAAGTGGCACTCCTGGTCCTCCATAGTGAGACACTCCTGGCAGGGAATTAAACCAAATAATTTTGATGACAAACTTCAGAATGATCAACCCAACATTTGAGATACTGTGTGATGAAATTGATCCACTGGTTAGTCCAGATATCATATCACATCCACAGTTTAGTAGGGCTGGGACAAAAAATCGTTGCAATAAATTGAGAAATGATTCTGGATCGATTCTGAGATTTTCAGAATGCATCACGATTCTCTCTCGAATCGATTCTCAGCTTAGTTTTTAACAGCAGGTGGCACTGTGTGCTTTAGAAACGCTCGTACTCTGCTTGCTTCCAGTTACTTACACACACCACTTGAACTATAAAATAATCATACATAAAATTAGAAAAGGTTGAAGAGAATTACAAGGGTGTTTGCAGTGGGCTGTTTACATTAATCTCGCGTCATAAAAGCATTCTGAGATTCAAGGACATTCAGCCGAACGCACGAGCGCTCTTCATAGTGAGCATTTGAGTGTGAGGTTAAAAACTAGCCTAGAGCGCCATCTGCTGTTAAAACTAAGCTTAGAATCGATTCGAAAGATAATTGCGACGCATTCGGAAAATCTCAGAATCCACGAATCGAGATGAATCGATTTATTGTCCCAGCCCTACTGTTCAAGCAAAGTCACGTGAATTTTTTTTGTTGCGCTTTGAGGGATTTATTTGGTAAATGTGTTTCCATCATAGTCTTCTTATTGGATAAAAATGTATCTGCCTCAATTAAGCGCATACGTTTGTGCATTTTTAGAATTTAAGCACATCTTGGCATTTCTATCCAGCTTTTTCTCTTTTTTTTTCTTTTTGATGCAGTATGAGGAAATACACATAAAAATAGGTGGAAGGAAACAGCTAATTACAGTGGTTTGAAGCAACAAAGTGACAAATGCATCCATTCAAATTGACAACAAAGTCTAACTTTTATTTATGTTTGAGTTTTTCATGACATGTCCCATATAAACCTTTAAGTCAACTTTCAGATAAACAATGCACTTTATCTTGCTCTACAGAAACAGAAGTCTTTTTTCCCTGAAATTTTTACAGTTAAATGAAACGCAATACGTTTTTTTTTTTTTTTTTTTTTAAGCGCTAGAA
>RJVU01047120.1:6731253-6744882 GCA_003731715.1 Anabarilius grahami | reverse complement strand
TAAATAATATATATTTATTGTAAATATTTAATTTATAATATTATACATTTAATTTTTCAATTTTATTATTTAGAATAAATATTCTAAACGTGTGTGTGTGTGTGTATTTTATTTGTGTATTTTATATCCCAGAATAAACCAGCTTGATTGTGCCTGTAGTAAGCATAATCAATGACCTTTGCCACAAGTGTTATTTCAAACAATTACATTTATTATAATATACTATTTCCTGTGAATTTCTCCATGTCTCTCTATGTTGACAGTGTTGTGCGGCCTGTCAGAACCCCATCGAGCCTGAAGCTCAGCGTGTGTCGTATGGAGAGCACCACTGGCACGCTGAGCCCCAGTGTTTCCAGTGCTCCTGCTGCTCCAAGTGCCTCATGGGCCAGCGCTTCATGGCCCTGCAGGGAATGCTGCTCTGCTCCGTAGAGTGCAAGAAAAAGATCATGGCCTCCTGAAGGAACACCTAAGAATTCTACTTTTTTTTTTTTTTTTTTTTTNCAAGCCAGTTTCATTCAATTACAATTACACATAAATATATACTCCCACTATTGTAGAAATGAAGTAGTAATTAAGCAGTACGGTGGAGCAGCTGCTGGTGACCCAACTTAATAAGTGTTGTCAATGTGACCGTGTCTTTATTATTAATAATTTAGTATTAATAAACTGAAGCAATGATGGCTTCTGTTCTTTGGCTACTGAAAAATCACTTTTCCTTTTTTCCTGTTTTAGGTCTAAAATTGCACTTTATTTTTTCATAGCTTTCTTTTTGTAATCCAATAAACGTTTTGCAGAAATATGAATGAATTTTCCCCCATCTTTCTACATCAACTATGTATCCAGATATTCAGCGTTATTGTGACGTACAAGTTCGGGATCTCAAGGGACAGGTGTTACGCTCATGCTAACGTCTTGACCGTTTCACACCATTGAAAATTCCAATCTAGGCCGGCACTATTGGGGAAAAGTTAGTCCTTGGTGTGTTTTCTTACACATAGCTGTGGAAACCAGGCACAATTCAAGGAAGCCCGGTTCCATTGTCTCTAATGGCGGCGAACTTAAGACTATACCGTCATTTCCTCCCATCGTAACTGTCCACAGTTGCACGAGGGGCTCTGTTGTTTTACCTCCCCTCACCTCACGCCACACTAGGGTGGAGTTTTCCAGGAGGGAATTCTTTCCTTAAATGTCACCCCTCATGCAGGAATTTATTTACATGGTGCTTTCCCTGCCAGACATGAAGTGCACTTACTTGCACGCTTGACTCCTTAGCACTTGTTTTCCCTGTGAGCACTAACTGTGCGAGAGATATGTTGATTTGTAGCTCCCTGAGGTGATGAAACCCATATGCAAAGCGTCGCTGCTGTTTAGCAAAATTATAGCATAGGCCCCACACATGAAGAGTCAAGACAGGCCAGGGATACAATCCAAATCCCTGGAGGATCCTAGTGGTGACAGCACAAATGTGACAGAAGGGATCCTGGAATTACACTCGTTATATGGTTGTCAGGTTAGTTCTCTCTTTCTGCCTTTATAAATTCGGGCTAACTATGTAGTGCTGTCTTTTCAGCCTTAGTTAAAGGTGTTTATCTTGCAAGACCCGCCTCTTTATCGCGGTCATGTTTATCTGGCCTTTAGCTAGGAAAATATTCCTAGGTAAGCACAAAGAAACTAAAACAGTCCAATGTGTAGTTCAGTATAAACCTTATTAAGGGGGTTAATAAAGGCCTTCTGAAGCGAAGCGATGCGTTTGTGTAAGAAAACAATCCATATTTAACATGTCCGCCAGACCGCCTTCCACATCTCGCAGTTCAAAACGCTTAAACTACGTCCTACACCTTCTGTATTCAACTTAAGAAAAAAGCGCAAATGACATCAGTTACGCTTTTTCCGTAAGTTAAATATGGAAGATGGTCTGGCGGAAGGTAGTTATTCCCTTGTTCATTAAAACATGTAATATATTAAAGTGTCTTTGGTGTTTCCATGGTTTCTACAAAATAAAACGGGAAACTGAGGGTAACGTGGGTATGACGCCATTGACAGGCGACTCCTCACACGTCCCGGAGCCTTGGTTAAAATTGCAACTTTCTCACAATTTACAAATAGTTGGAAACATTTGAGATATTGTAAGTACTCAAGTGAACAAAATATATAACACTGGCCTAGTGGTTTTTGGATATTTTACTGCAAAAATATTACATATTGCACCTTTAACCCCCAGGAGCCGCGTGGAGTACGTTTATAATGGATGGATGCACTTTCTTGAGCTTCAAACAGGTGGTTTCCATGCACTGGCATTATAAAGCTTTGGAGTATCAGGGTGATTATTAATATAACTCAGATTGTGTTCATCAGAAAGAAGAAAGTCATATACACCTAGGATGGCTTGAGGGTGAGTAAATCATGGGGTCATTTTCATTTTAAAGTGAACTAATCCTTTAAGTAACTTTGCAAACATGTCAACTAACTCTCAGAGTATTAGTAGACTGTTAGGCTTAGTAGAATAAGTTGACATGTACTTGCAAAGTTACTTATAGTCAGTATATAGTCAATAGTGTTAATGTTAATATGGACACCTGTTTCCACTGGGTTCATTAGCTTTAGCAGCAAGTTGTTGAGATGATCCTGTAGGGGGAGCTCTTCCACATTATAATATGTTCTTGTTGCACAGCACCAGCCTTCATTTTTAAGTTCATAGCAATGTCCAACTGACTCCCAACGCTTGTATGTGACAAGCTGCTCATCATGAGTTTTCTGGATACGATGTTATACAACATCCTTGTTGGTTCTGGAACAAAATTTTTGTCAACAAGGTTTAGGGTTTGGCATGTAGGGCTGGTTTGAGGCCTGAACAACATTCTTATCAATACGTCATTTCTCTTTTTGGGAAGTGTGTGGTTAAGGTTATAACAAGAATATTGTCAAAGAAATGTAGTCTAACCATTACTTGGCAAGTTGCGTGACTTTTTGTTGTTCTTTGTTAAGGAACGACCCCAACGGCATGAGACTCGTCCAGATGCTCCAGGTAATCGTGATAGGAATGTGAATGGAGAAAGAGAGGGGAGGCAGAGTCAGACTCAGAATTAAAGATAAATGTCAGCTGTCTCTTTGATTGATAAGCCTCACCAACAACATTCCTCCTAAAAAGAGAAAACGAGGAAGAATTTGACACATAACAGAATGGGCTTGACACACTTTTCTAGTCACCTCAGTGATGTTTACACTGACATAAAACCTTAAGATGGCCACCTCTCTTCACATTTCTCTTCAACGGCTTTCCAAATTCTTTTTGAGCTGTTTTTGCATATGGTGTGCTGATCGTTTTTCATTTCAGATTGTTTTCACCATGGGTTTTAGGTGCCTCTGTCATCTGGGCATGCTCATACCAACTCTGGGCAGGCAAATAAAGCAAATCCCTGGCACAGCCCAAATGGTCTTTAAATCATATCTGCGGTTGGCTTTGGGTTCTTTCGGCGCTCTTTTGTGCTTTTGTCTATCCTGTACACTCCTCCTTTTCCTGCCTTTTTCATTGTGTCAACTCAAATATGATATTAAGTGAACTCTCCACACCCACCGTTGGTTTATTAGACCATTGTTTGATGTTCTTACTCATTCCATCTATTTCTCTCCTGGTCTGTTTATCTCTTTTTCTCTCTAGGGCAATAATATGGAGAAGCCCCACCCAGCTGAAGAGATACTGTAGCTCTCCCCAAACATAGTTGAGGAGTCATGTGGTATCCAGATCCCACTAAGACCATTTAAAACATTAGTGCAACTCATTATTCACTGGGACTGTTTTTCTTTGGCATGGTTGGTATTTATTTTGGGCAGAACAAAAATATTTTAAGCACTATGGATTAAGATGACATCACTCTCTTTTGTACATTTTCGAGTTTTGGGACATTTGGTTTAGCATTTCACATCAATTATGAAATACAATACAGTAGAGAAGTATGTCAAATAATACAAAACACCCAATTTTAGGACAGGTGATTTTTGATCACTGTACATTGTGTACAATGTACAAAACACATCTGCATTCTTATGCAACAGATGAAATATAGAAAAAGTAATGAATATCGCAATTAGTTCCTGTCCTCAAATTTGATTGACCCAATTGATGGATGGACAGACAGACAGACCTACTGTTGGATTGATATATAGATATTTGTACAGATAGAGAAATAGATAGCGGCACTGGGACCTTACACCATTTATCACTCAGCTGCACAATTTCGCGAAGTTCCAGACAGACTAGTTTCTGAAATCGCTACTCCTTCATTGACTATTCCTAGTGGATATTGACTAGGAAATCACTCCCTATACCCTTTTACAGTGCACTTTCTTGAAGGGACAGCCATTTGTAGTGGTGTACAAAATTGAGGACTGGAGACAACATTCAAACGAATGGAACTGAAGCGCACAATCCTCAAATCACAACTTTTGATTGGATTACTTTAGATTACTACACAATTTACTGGATTACTTTGAAAAAGTAGCCTCATCACTTTCAGCTCTGTGTTCTGTCTTCCGGTTTGTATTTCCACAGTATTAAGGATGGATTTATGAACCACTCGTTTTAAAATCTTCCCGGTGTTGTTCCGAATTTGGACCCCTGCCAAATTATTACCCCCCTCGATGAAGTCACTACCTGATTGCCTAATTTTAACCCATCCATAATCCTAAAGCCTCCCCCACACCTACTCCTAAAGCTACCAATACTAGGGGGGTAATAATCTGGCAGGGGGTTGAAATTTGGCACAACACCTGTTTACTGACATTTGTTATGACATTCGCTTCAAATATTACAATGCTTATGATAACTTTCGTTAACTCTACAATATGTAAATTCATTTCATTAGCTAATTAGCCTACTCTTCGACAGTGATACCATAGAAATATTCAGCTCCCGCAAAAACAGAAGTTCAAACAGAATTCTAAAGATGCCCGCATAAGGTCTATTAAGTTTCGGTATTAAGCTTAAACTACACCTTTTTAAATTTTCAAAACAATTCATAGTTTGTGTAATACGATAAATCGCCTGAGCAGTTTTTGCCCCCTTTAGTTACTGTTTCTATGTCCGACAAGCATGGCTCTTTAATGTGTGGTGACAGATCGCGCCTCAGTTCAAGCAGCTCGTGAACCGATCATCTCTTGCTACTAGTTAATTTATAGCATCAAATAATAAACATGTTAAAATCATGCAAAGACATCAGTAAACACCATTTTTAAAGTTTAAGTCCACAACGTTAATCTACTAACTCCCCTTACTGCTTTGTCGGACATAA
Source organism: Anabarilius grahami (assembly GCA_003731715.1). NCBI lineage: Eukaryota > Metazoa > Chordata > Actinopteri > Cypriniformes > Xenocyprididae > Anabarilius > Anabarilius grahami. The sequence goes on along the minus strand of RJVU01047120.1, from coordinate 6,739,594 downwards.
CTGCGGATTCGGCGTTATGATTGGTTAGATCGCCTGTCAATCAAACTCCCTGCGAAGGGTCAATTTATTGTGCTTGGCTTCGAATTTTTCTTCAGCGGAGGATAAATAAACAAAGTTTACAATTTAAGTTGCTCAATTGTATCTATATTTGTATATGAATCATTGAAACTGCTCAGAATTTAGTTCTTAAGTAAATGTCTTAATTTGTTTGCTTTGCAGATGCCGTTTTGTTTGATATTTTGTTATCTATGCATTTTTTTTTAAAAACCTGGTGTAAGTGTAAATACTTTTACCACTCTATTTAGAATAGTTTTGGTAGTCGCTCTCAAATCGATAGCTTTTTGTCTATGTGACCTTTTAAGGTGTTCTGTTCAAACAAATCTTTAAACTATTTCAGTCAAGATAGATTGATCGAAGCTGAAGTACAAAAGTGGACTTCATATTGCTTATGGCAAGAATGCATAGAATCTGCAGAACAATGAAAAATGATAACATTTATTCCAGTACATTCTTGGTGTATTGTGTTACTGCTGGAGCTGATGTTTACTCAACGGTGTTTGACACAGATTTCACGGCCTCGTTAACCATAGGCTCTCCAGGTTTAGTTTGCATAGCCTAGCAACTGCCTCAGTTTCCTGCTTTTGTACACTCTCTCATTTCCCCTTCTTCACCCTGGAAAAACGTACAAGCAGAGGCAAACACAATCCATCAGAGCTCAGTCGTTTAAACACCTCAGAAAAGCATCTTCATCACTCTCAGTGACATAAATGCCACAAACATATAGATAACCCATTGCTCTCTTGTTGGATTGTAACATATTTACACTGGAAAGTTATGTTTTTTTTTTATTCGTAAATGACATGTATATATAATATTGGATCAACCAATGGCATGAGTTTGGGGTTTAACTATCTGTCTGACTGACCAATGGAGATGGAGTATAAACAAAAACATACTATTTATTTTAATAAGGGAATCACACATGAAACATACAGATAGTAATTCTTTCCTGTCATTTATTTTTTCCAATAATTCATGTTCATATACTGTACTTTACAATAATGATGATGCACGTTGACTGAAGCACTTAACCTTTACATAAATAAGTATGAAACCCCATACTTAATATGCTTTAACTGTAGAGAGATAAGAAGTCTTAAAAGCTGTACTCTGGATTTAGCAAGCTATTGGAGAAAAATTTTAAGAGCTAATAAATGTCTCCAGCAGGAATGTGTAACTACCTTGTATGGGCATGAAAATCAAGAGCGCCTTTTTTTTCTATCATCTTTCTGCAGCAAAGGGGTTTACTTGACTTTAATGTGGTTTAAATAAGGGGGATTTCTAAAGGTGTTTTTTATCTCAAACAGAGATAATAAAAAAAAATACACACCATATCTTCTCTCATAGGACCTTTTTAAATGTGGTACAGAAAGGAGAGGATTCCTCTTCCTGAATGGTGCTGATGCCACTGAGTACCACCTCTCTGTGAAGAAGAAGTACTGAGCTGAGAATGTGAGGGGTCAAAGTCTGGCTCTTGTAACGTTTCTGATCTTCTTTTTTACATCTCCATCAGTTTTTTCCACCCATCCATCTTTCAGATGAAAGAGAAAAGTGGATGTTTGACATCAAAAGACAGAGGACAAGCCTCTCCATTCCTGTACTGCACATTCCACTGGTGGGTGATAGAGAAATGTCAGAATTAGCCCAATTCTTAGCCTTTAAACTTTGACCTTTGTGACACCCACATCTGTCATAACTTTTACTTTTGGTGTCACTTTCCAGCAAAAACAATATTCAAAGTTTGATTTTAAACTGAGTATTAAAAAACCTATTTTAATCGTTAATATCTTTCTTGCCATGAATATAGCCGGAGTAGCTGGCTGTACCGTCAGTTATTTCTGTTTTAGGAACAATTATTGGGTCAATGACATGACGGTTAATTTTTTTGTCCAAAGGCCTTAATAATAATAAAAAAACAAAGATATGACAAAGTAAGTAAGGTAGTACAACTAGATCTCTTTTATTGAATCCAAAAGGTTTTAATTATATTTTGCTGCATATAAAGGTATATTAAAGAATTAATAACATATTATTATTAAATACATATTATAAAAAGAATTATTGAAGTGAAATAAATGTAATATTTGACTAATACTCTGATGTTTCAGAGACATTTTCATTCAAAACTTTATGTACTGCTTACAGCATCTGTTTTTACAAGAATAAAGTTCAACATAAGCATATGTTATTTAAATAACGATGTAGTGGGGTCTTTGTTTTTTATCCGTTTTATTTTGATAAACACAAAACAACATCGCGACTACATGAAAAGAGCTTTAACTGTTATAAAAACAGATTTTTGAGCATTAGTGGAGCTGAAGGCGTGACAATAAACACGAAACACACGTGATCGTTGTCATGCGGTTAATCCGGCCAATCGTGAAACAGCTGTGTCGTCATCAGCGCTCGTGCAGCTCCTCTTCAGAAACTGCGCTGGCTGACTCATCCGACTGCTCTCGAATCGCTCTCGCGGTACTCTGAAGCCATACGTCACAGTCACATGGCGTCGGCGCTGTCTCAAGTCGGACAAAATTTCTAACCGGCATGCACTGCTTCAAGTCAGCCGCCGATCGGTCTGTGCGGTGCTGCATCAAGTCGAACAAGCCTAATATAAAGGGACCATTTTGGATCAAGTCATGCGGTCAATATCATGTGACAGGATGTGACATCATTCAGACACCTGCAAAGGAACACATGGTCATGAAGTAAAGTAACTAACTCTCATTTAACCATTTGAAAAATTCATGTTTTCACTTGCTCATACGCATGTCCTGAAACATCAGGTCATTCGGTACAACCGCTATAAAACATGGAAAATGTTGTAATATTTTAAAAACTTGTACTAAATATAAAATGTTTGATTGTCCTTTTGTTAGCTAGGTAGATTTCAGTCTGTTAGCATTGTTTGAAAATATCGTCATTCGGTAAAACCGAAATTTTGGTTAAACCGAATGAATTTTTTTGTGACAAATTTTGTCCATATTGTAAAAAATTACAAAAGCAGTGTTAATTGATTATAAAAACTACATAATCTCACTATTAACACTTAATAAAACTTCAAAATTAATTATATCTCTATTATGTTTTTTGTACACTTTTAAAAACCTTATTTGTCAATGACCCTATTATAAGAACTGTAAATTATTTCCCAGTTTTACAAGGATGCTCTTGTTAAGTTGCATTTTTCTTTATATACAAGTGGGGTTTTGGACAATATTGGCATGAATCCTTTTTAATTTGTGATATTTTTGCACTGATAAGGGACAACACAAACTACAAAAACATATTTTATTACATAAACAGTTTATACATAGAAAAAACTAAAATTTTCGATTCATCACAATATCCACCATTAGCAGCTATCTGACCTAAACTGGGTTCTAATTGGTTCATTGTATTCTAAACTTAATTGGCAATCAGTTGTTGAAGCTATTAAGGTGTGCTGACCCAAAAATCTTTTACAAACCTGGGCCAAGTTTAAACCACTAACCAGGCATCACAGCTGGCAAAGGGGCATGTCTGACTTTGACATGTATATATTGCCATTATTATGTAATCAAAATGAAAATTATTATTGCTGGTCTTCAATGATAATGTCAAGTTACTTTAATGTATTTGCACCAAAAAATGATAAGGATTTATGCTGATATCGTCCAAAACTACACTTTGCCAGGGGTGTTTCCAAACTTTTGGAGGGTTGTGTATATATAGATTTGTTTTGTTGGCGTTTTTGCCTTTATTATGATAGGACAGTAAGCAGAAGGAAGCAAAGTGGGAGAGATAGGGGAACGGTATCGGGAAAAGGGACTCGAATGTCCGCACGCTGCCCATGAGGCTATCAGCGCAGACATAATGATGCATTTTTATTGAGAACTTTGCTATCACTTTATATAAATTATCATATTTTCTGGAATATAAGTTGCATTTTTTAATATAATATTAAATGTGATACCAAAGAAGACATTTGAATCTTCACACTACTCTTTTCCAACTTTAGTTCAAGTGACCTCATCTATCAAACTCCAAAAAGGACTACTGAACTGGAAAAGAACTGCATGAAAATGATCAAAGTATTTTCTTTTGTATTCCACAGAAGACAGGAAGTCGAATAGATTTGGTATGACATGAGTAAATATGAAAGAATTTTTATTTTTGGTTGATTGATTCTTGGAATGTTTGTCTACAATGTTTACACATAACCTTTATACAACGTTAGCCCTGTTAGGTAGTTTATTCCCAAAACTGTCCAGGTCAGCGTAACCTTTCCTCAAAAGATATTTGAATTGATTTGGCCTGCTTACGGCTTGATTGATAACTTGCCTGTGAGTCTGTAAACTTTTAACATTATTTCATGGCCATGCTTGCCTTGTTTTGGCATTACACAACACAATCATTTCCCTTCCCCTGAGACTGATTCACTAGAGAGCTGGTCCATGCTTGCTGAAAGAATGCACCTCATGGAATGCCGGTCTTTGTATCACTGTAACTTTCGAGCCAAGTATCATGAACAATACGAACTGTCACAGACTTGTTTGGATGTTACTTAGTTGCACCTCCTTTGCCGTGAAACACTAAGCCATGAGGATTTGAGCTATAGTGAATTAGAGGGATAAGATAGTGTAAAAGCAGCTATAAGCAGTTTTGACTAGGGGCTGGTTCGCACAGTGTTTTTGCAGTTGGAAACTCGAGGCGAAGGTCAGCAGAACGGGAAAAAAATAGCTAGGTCTAGAGACACATTTGAACTTAAGCGCCACATTTTTAGAATGCCATGTCATGCGCGAGATGCTGCAAAAGACACAAGAAGTGAACACAGCGGTTAAAGACATCAGTGTATGTTTACAGAGCCAAAAATGGAAGGATCCTGTGTGAACGGCCCTTTACTCATGTAACATACTTCGGCTCTGTGAACATAAACTGAATCTGTTTGTTTCTACTCATGTGATTGCCTTGGTTTGACAGGTCTCAATGATGTGAAGCATAGCCTGTATATATCAACAATCGTTATTCTCTGATTTCCTCATCCAAGTCTGAAACTGAATGCCATTTATTCCATGGAATGAATTGGTAACAGCATGTCCTGGTGTTTTCACAAACATGCTGTAGTGATAAGTCTGTGGCTCTGGAATTCTTACTGTCTGAGGTAATGGAGTAAATGCAGAAAAGTATGGAGCAACCATTTCAACTGGAGGTTTTACCCCCTCGCCGGGACTCACTGTGTAAGGTGATCAAGCAGGTTATAGTAATGGCTTAAGTGCATTGCTGTGAAACAAAATCATATTCAATGTTGATGTAATATTTGCTATCCTGTTTTGCCTCTTTTCAGAAACCTCCAGTGTTTATATATGATAATGTGAAGAGCTATAGTAAAATAACTAATGTTTGGGTCATATTTCATGCCAAAATCAAAAGGAAAAGACAATTTTGGTTTATTTTTTTATTCAATTGTATGCATTTCTGTTTTATTTTATATTTTAATAATATTTGTATTTTTTTTTTTTTTTTTTTTTTTGTTTGGAGTTTTGTTTGGTGTTGTTTGGTTTTTGTTTGGTTTGGTTTTGCTTTGTTTGGTGTTTTGGTTTTGCTTTTGTTTGATGTTTTGTTTTTGTTCGGAATTTTGTTTGGTTTTTGGTTTTGTTTGGTGTTTTGGCTTTTTGTTTTGCATTGGTGTTTTGTTTTGACTTTTGTTTTGCTTTGGTTTTTTGTTTTGTTTTTGTTTGGAGTTTTGTTTGGTGTGGCTTGGTCTTTGTTTTGCCTTTGTTTGTTGTTTTGATTTTGCTTTGGGTTTTTAGTTTTTTTAGTTTTTAGTTTTCTTTGCTTTGCTTTGTTTGGTGTTTTGTTTTTTCCTTTGTTTTGTTTTGTTTGTTTTTGTAAAAAAAAAAACATGATTTTAAGTTAAAAGCAATATTAAAATACAACCATTTAGTATAAAAACTTCAAAATTACTTTACAAAATATCTATAACATTATACAATATATTTTTTCACATTTTGGTAATGAGAATTTTTTTTAATTTTTTTATTTTTAAACCATGCCTTTAATGTTTTTACCACTAATGCTTAGTAATTTACGACTTGAAGATGACGAAGTGATGCATACTGTACATTGTTTTCTATAACTGTTGTGCTAGAGTTAAAGTGAGAATGAGAAAACAGGCTTGGCTTCTTCTTTCCGGCAGGATATAGCTTCTCTTTAGATTCTTGAAAGATTTTTGTCATGCAATGAACTAACTTCATCACAACACAACAGCTTGCAGCCACATTGTTGTCCAGATCAAAGCTTTTAATATAACTTGGCTACTTTTACATTCATATACACATGTAAGAGGGACTCTTTCTTGTATTTTAATGAGCATAAAGTGTTTTGCCCCAAACTCATCTGTTGGTTTCAGATCATAAATCGGATATCACTGAAATAAAGAGGATACTGTTTATACAAAATGCCTCCTCAAGCAACAGCACCAGTTTATTTCCATTGCCATGCCAACGGTCTGGTAAACGGCAACAGAGTGGAAAGATTAACAGTTGTGTGAAGTGGGATACACCGGGCACTGGGTGAAATCCTTTGCGATCCACCAGTAGCTCATTTCTCGCAATGGCTAAATGGTGTAATAATCCAGGCTATTTATGCAATATCGCATTTGTATTTGTGCAGAATTTGTGTCAGGCACAGGTTTCCTTAGGATTTTAACAATACTTTATTGTTTTTGTACAAGTTATTCCAGATAGATTGGCTCAAATGTTCTATAGTTCCCATGAGTAAAGATGGCAGATTTAAAATCTCATATTTTGGTCCATATAGTGAAGATAATTACTTTCACTCTTTTTTTTTTAAAGACATTTTTAAAAAATATCATCTTTTTTTCTTTCTTTTTTCAGTCTTTCAACACATCGTCCATGAAAAACCAACAAACCAAATTACTTCTTCTTGGTCATGTTTGCGGCATTTGCGGAGAATCCTCCATCATGTGGAAGGAGTTTCCCAACCTCACCTCTCTCCCAGACAACACGGGTGGGTTCAATTGCTCTATAATGACAATATATTGAGCAAGCCATGCTTTACCCAATTTCATTAGCTAATCTTTCACTTTTTCTTCCTTCCTCCCTCCCTCTTTCTGACTGTTTCTCTCTCCCATTGCTGCAATCTAAACTGAAGACACACATGGGCCTTTCACACCAATTCTGGAAAATTCCTCTCCGTCTTTGCTTTAGGGAGGATATGCTCATTTATATCTGTGTGCCTGCCCTCACGTAGGTTATACGCCCTGTGGGCATCTGTGGACTGAGGGGTGTGCCAGGCCAGGGCTTTTTCAATGAGAATCTTCCCTAGACGTTTACTGTTACACTAGTGTTTGAAAGTTTGGGGTTGGGTCGATTTTTCAGTGTATTTGAAAGAAGTCTCTAATGCTCACCAGGCTTCATTTATTTGACCGAACATACAGTAAAAACAGTAATATTGTTTAAAATAATTATTGTATTGTACAGTGTGATTTATTTCTGTGATGTCAAAGCATCATTACTCCAGGCTCAAGTGTCACATGATCCTTAAGAAATCATTCTAATATGCTTCTTTGCTGCTTAAGAAACATTTCTTATTATTATCAATGTTGAAAACAGTTGTTCTGCTGTATATTTTTGTGTACTATCCCTTTAAACTTCAAGTATTTCTCCCACATAACCCAAGATGCTCCATCTCTTGGCCTCTAGAGTTCTGTCAAAGCCAGTTATCTTTCAAACAGACATATCAATGGCTAAGACCCCATTTTCTGCCAAACATTTGGGGTCTTTCCATGCAATAAATTTAGCAACTCACAATGAACTCCAAGGAAACAAGGGAGGAATGACATTTTTGTGAATTCCCAAGTGTCCCTCAGCACTGTATAATGGTTGTGGTTAGCTACTTCAGACACACCTCTGTGTTCACAGCTCATCTCTTTGGAAAGAATTTATGTGTGTTGAATAAGAAAAACAGTAAGAGTGAGAAAAAGTGGGAGGCTGAAAAGATAGAGGCACACCCTGATAAATCTTTTTTTAACATCTTCCAGATGATATTGCTATGCTGATGCTTGGTTTGGAAACCTCTGATTCATGTCAATGCATCCAGCTGGTGCCTGCCCTGTTGTTTACATGTCATGTGTCTGCATTTCCAAAATTCCTCCAGACCTGGCCTTCTTAAATAAACACCTGGGAAGAGAAATATGTAAAACTTATTAAAAAAAAAGTAAAATCAATATATAAAACATAACAGTTTAAAAATAAAACTATATATATATATATATATATAC
>RJVU01047120.1:6703228-6729011 GCA_003731715.1 Anabarilius grahami | reverse complement strand
AGTTATTTGGTTTCCCAACATTTTACAAAATATCTGCTCTTATGTGACATGAGGGTAAGTAAATAATGACAGATTTCTCATTGTTGGGTGGACAGAGAGTATACTGTCAGTGTTGCCAACTGCTTTCATTTGAAAGTAGTTAAAACTGGTAGCTAAATGTCACTAGCTGACATCATAATGGCAAATTCATTGATCTATATAAATATGAATATAGATCAGAGTGCAAAATAAGAATCTAGACAAGGTTTGTCCAAGAAGTTGCTAGATTTGTCCCTAAACTTTTGAAAAAAGTCTCAAAAGGGGCGGTGAAGTCACTAAATCTAGTGACAAAATCCCTAAATTGGCAACACTGTATACTGTAAATAAATGGGGGAACCTGTAACACAGAATATGGCAACTGTAGGAATTTAAGCCCCGCCTTTTATTTAAAACAGCCAATCACATTTTCGATTGAGTCGGCACCGATAGCCTAGTGGTTAGTGCGCTGATATATGGTGCAAATGAGATCACTGCGACCTGAGTTCGATTCTTATCTCAAGGTCCTTTGCCGATCCTGTCTGCTCTCTACTGTCCTCTCCGAATAAAGGCACAAAAAGCCCATGAATATAACTTTAAATAAATCTTTTTTGATTGAAATGTCACCTTTTTTGTGTGTGGTTTTAGTTAAAATAGCAAAATGTATTATTTATTGATGAATAGTATTAGTAATAGTCTTTCCCCATTTAGATGGATGCCTTCCATTAGCACAGCATTAAAGAAGATTAATGACGCCTCTTACGTCTGCTACGCCTCATTGAAATACCCCTCAACCATCTTCCCATCTGGTGTTCTCTTACCTGATAAATGTATTGTGTGAGAAGCAAAGACGAGCTGCATCAATAGTCGGAAGCTCTCGGCCGAAGCCACATGGTAAAAGTAGAAAACTCTCAGAGGAACTGTTTTCACATCTCCTGTCCAAAAAGAGTTGCAGTCGTTTCCTCAAGCTACTGCAAGCTGGAGGACAAGGCAAGGGTGTGTCTTGGGCCTTTGGGGGAAGATTTATGCGCTCTTCCACTGACAGGAGGAGTTCCCCACTCCAGAAGAAGAGTTCTCCCACACAGCCAACCCACGTGGCGAGCAGGGATGTCCTCGGATAATTTTAGTCAGCTGACGTCGTTCTGTGTTCCTACCTTACATCTGTTCCCCCTTTTGTTCCTGATGTCTGCTATTAACTGTTGCTTTTTTGTCTCTGAAATTTTATGTCAAACACATGTGCTTCTGCAAGGAACAAAGCCGTTTGAGAGGAACTTATGTTAGCAACAAGAACTCAAGTCTCTATCTCCCTAAAGCCCAGTGTTATGTTTTGGGCCCCATTGACTCAAAATATCTTCTTATGTGTTCCATAGAAGTCAAGGTTTGGAACGACATGAGGGTGAACTATGAACTCTCCCTTTAACAATATCATTTCCCCACTAATTTCACCTTGGATACCAGATCTTTTCCTGAAATCTCATGGTCTCAAAAGGTAGATTGATTTCTGCACATGGCGTATCAGGGAAAATCTCACAAAGAGCTCACATTCATCACAACTCAAACACATCCTGCCTGGAGCCTGTTGCAGGAAAGAGTGGGTCACCACAGCATTATGTAATGGGCTCTTTGCTGTCATGGCAACGCTGTGGGAACTGGAACTGTGTATTCGTGTGGCTGGAGGCTGCGGCGTGTGTTGACAGAATGTTCCTCACATTGGGTTCCTGGATGGGCCTGGCTATAAACACTCAGTCAGGGAGTTCCCTCTCTGACACAATTCAGGTTTGGAGTTCTGTGCAGGCTTGTATTACTACGTTTTTGGTCACATCCACTTATTTTTATTTTTCCACAGGATCTCGAAGAAGTTTTGTACTGTACTCTGGAAAAGGGACATTTTCTGAAAGGATCTGCAGGCCAGATCAATGTACCAAGTAAAAAAATGCAACATTAAGCATTTGTGAATCCTCAACGCTGCTGTCAGGGTCTCAATTGCCTTTTGAGGCTCTTGAAGCAAGATGTGAATGATAATGTTGCAGAGTTTATTGCTGGGTTTAAAGTTACTGAAGCATCATCTTAAAGGGTTAGTTCACCCAAAAATGAAAATTCTGTCATTAATTACTCACCCTCATGTCGTTCCAAACCTGTAAGACCTTCGTTCATCTTCGGAACACAAATTAAGATATTTTTGAGCTTTCTGTCCCTCCATTGACTGCTACGTAACTGACACTTTGACGCTTCAAAAAGTTAATAAAGAGAACTAATTCATATGAATTGAGCAGTTTATTCTAAATTTTCTGAAGAGACTCGATCACTTTATATGATGAACAGATTTAATTTAGGCTTTTTTTCACATATAAACATTGATCAGCGAACATAAACAGAAGCTCAACCGAACTTGCTTGATGTGCGAGAACAAACCTCTTGCACAAGCTCAAACATGCTGCGTAACACACAAGAATGAACCTCACTGGTTCTTGCAGAAGCTCAAACTTGCTGTGTAACACACCAGAACGAATCTCATTGGTTCTTGCTGAATTTCAAACATGCTGTGTAACATGAGAATGAACCTCATTGGTTCGCACACATCAGGCGAACATAACTGATGTGTGAGTTGATCAATGTGGAAAAAAAGGGGCTTTCGCACCGAATAGTTCTAGGAACTAGCCACTAGGATAGTCCCTTGGGAAATAATTTATCCCGTGGGCCATGTTCCTGGTTGCATTCGCACCGGGAATAGGAACTCTGAAGCAACCGACAGTGGCGTCTTTAAGCGCAGCATTTACAAACGCAAAAAACGGTGAATGGAGGATGCCGTGATCAGTGCTGTGTTTGTTGTGTGTTGCGGGTTTCGCGATAACGGAGATGGAATGTAAACGCATAATTTACGCAACTGAAAGAGCAAAAAGTGGGGCTAAGAGAGGAAATCTCCTATGACAACTTTCAGTATTACATATCATCGAGAAACAAAACCCTGCAGACAGCAGGTAAATGCCGTTATCGCTGTTTTCCATGTTCGTGAAGTAACTATGTTTACACGGCTTTTTAAAAATGCCAGGTGCCGGTGTTTGTCATGCGTTTGACCATCAACATACACTTACGTCACTGATAGTTCCTATAGTGCTGGTTTAGACCCTACTTTGAAGTAGGAGCTAATTTAGTTCCCCCAAAAGGAGTTCCTAGAACTAAAATTCTGCGGTGCGAACACGGCAAAATCCGGGTACTTCAGCCAATAGTTCTAGAAACTATGAAAGGTTCCACCGGTGCGAAAGCCCCTAAAGTCTGAATTCAATCTGTTCATCATATAAAGCAATCGCGTGGATTAATTTTACAATCTCTTTATGAACCTTTTGAATCGTCAAAGTGGTAGAAAAACTGTATATAAACAGATTTTGATCTATTTCTGTGAATTAGCTGTCAATGCAAGTACAGAATCCCCTCAGATTTCATCAAAAATATCTTAATTTGTGTAACGAAGATGAACGAAAGTCTTACAGGTATGGAATGACATGAGGGTGAGTAATTAATGACAGAATTTTCATCTTTGGGTAAACTAAGCCTTTAACATATTTTGTAAGCAAGTAGAAAAGAGCTTTACTTTTTTTGTGTGTGTCTTTTAATGGCCAAGATTGCTGCAGAGTAAACTGATGTGCCTTGACAGGGGTTTTTATACATTTTGATACCTAGAACCCCCAACACTATTGCAAGGGAGCTCCCTAATATATGAAAGCAGGGTAAATATTACATGAGAACAATATTAAGGGTGATATTACAAAGACATTTTTTACACTTTTGTTTTGTCATTATATATTGTGTATTACATTTACTGCCTGCATATCACCACTATTAGAGTAACATTAGATATAAAGAGGTTTTTATTTATTACTATAAACTAGGGTTTTCAATAAAATAAGAGAATATAATAATTATATCATAATAATATCAAATTTGGTAAAATAGTTTGTTTATTATTTGTATGGTTACATGTTTTACTAGTTTCGACAACCCCCTCGGATCAGTTTGATTTTAGATGTGATCAAATTACATACCCTGACTAATTGTATCAATGATGGCACCTCCCAGGCTCCTATTTATGATATAGTTTGATCCAGGACGAGTTCCTTTATTCTTTGTCATTCACGTGTAACCTCAAAGTGAACCATTTGAGCAGAGATCTCTGTATCATTTGTGAGAGAAGGGAATGTTGCGTTTTGAGGCGAGTATGACTCACTGAACTTAAATGAGGGATGCAAAAAAATGAGGCAGACATTTTCCCTTGTGGTTTGAAGTATGTTGGCATTAGATATGATAGATTTAAAGATTGAACATGCAGTTACGGCTCCTCACATGTCAGACGGTGTGTTTATAATGACTTGTATCTGGTGCTAATGGGTACAGAGGTCTGATAAGGGACGTATCCACCGGGTGACCCCCCTTCCTGATAAAAAAGGCACTGTCTGTATCACTCTGAATCACCCGGCCCTGTGTTTGTGTGTTTTTTATTGTATCCAGGCAAAGGCAGTCTGAAGTTTCCATCCTTCAGCTCAGAGCAGCACTTTCCTGAACTCCAGCCAGGAAAATGTGTGTCGGCTTGGCAGCTCGACTGTGGGAAGACTATGGGCAAAAACTGGTGGAGTTTTGCGGCAAAGGGCTTTATATAGCATTACAGCTCCTCGGGAATCCCTCTTTGGTGTAGATTGAGGTATCAATAGAGGGATACTATATGGCAAGAGCTGGAACTTAGTAAGTGAAAATGAGAGATGTTGGAGTATAAGCAGCATATGACTTAGAGAAATGAGTGTATTATGGTTTAAAATTACTTATAGTGTGCATGTAAACTATAAAATGGGTCTTCTATAGACATTTTTTGGTCCACTTACATGAGTTTGACCCCTGGGACCAATGGCCTGTTATCTCCAGATAAAGCTTTAATTTCATGTTCAGCTGCACAAGGAAAACAAATGCTATTCCCCGGTCTCTGCTAATTGCTGACATCCCATTTCAGGAAGAAGTGTGGCCCACTCCTACTGTTTTCTCTGTTATCAACTGTACACAACTTCCTGTACGAGCACTGAGGCAGGCCGGTCCACTCGGAGAGAGAGAAACAGACAGAGAGACTCCTGTGTTAGATAGATAAAAGTCTGCCTCTCTCACCAACCTATCTATAACACCTGTGGAAGAACAATTGCATTTTCAAATGAATCACGATTGAATGTCCATCTTCTTACGTCTGTCTAGGAGACAAAACCGCAGTGCTTATTGTCTTCTTAACAGATTACAAATGCTTCAGACGACTTGCTGGCAATGTAGTTGCTCTGTTTTTGAATCCACATTGGTCACTGTATTTACTTCCTCCTGAAAATGCCCGCCTTTAAACATGAACAGTGTGATGGTGCCAAAACAACTGAAACCTCCCTTTACTCCATAGTATGATGAGTGGATGACTGTAGGCTTTAAAACTGACCAATCACAGCCTACTTATGCTGGATGGCAGCGTATCCGACTGGAGACATCTGCAAGGAAATGAGCAAATACATTACAATATATTTGGCAACAGCTCTGAGGAACATTTGTGTTTCAAAGGTGAATCTGTGAAGAAACATGAGCACTTTCAAACCCTTTGAACATGAAAAATAATATTAGCACTGAAGGCTCGCATCATGCCTGTCCCTTTAAGGCAAATCCGTTCTCTCGGCAGCCATTATGGAAGGCAGTATAAAAGGGCAGGTCCTTTCTACTTTAAATCTTAACTGTTTGTGAAGATTGTATTATAAATGTTAGCATCATGAATGTAGCTCAAATCATGTAGCTCTAAAACAGTGTATTTTCAGGCTATCTGTTTGAACTATAAAGTTCATGCATGTTCCATCTATACTCTATTAAAAGGAACATTGGCTCTTTAACTAAGGAGGGACTCTACAGCTGCTATATTATGTGTTGCGATTTTTCCCATTAATTTTTCTGAGTGGTCCGTCCCTCCTTCCCTTACAATGTCTCTGATCATGCTAGGATCCTGAAGTACCCTAAAAACTCCTTACATGGTTTTGGTGGAAACATTAAACTCTGCCGAGCAGCTGATATGGACATGCTCCTGCCGTCACCACAGAGAAAAAAACCTGAGGACTGTGTGTTTAAAATTCCCTGGTTGAAAGTCCCAGTGGACTTTCATGTTTTGCTCTCAGAGTCCGCCATCAAATTTAAGAGCTGTGTAGTGAGCACGCTTCATCCCAAAATGAGCATTTTTTTTATATTTGATATGTAGTTTTGAGTTATCCCTATTATATGGTTAATTATATTCCTATATTAGCCCAAATGGGACACACAGAGTTTAACCCTTTAACAGTATCTAGTATCAAATGACCGTGTGATCTTTTCTATTGAAGTTAATTTTTATAAGTCGTTGCAGTTAATTGGGCATGTTGAGAGGTATTTGTAGCCGTCATAAGAAGGCAGCCTGAGGCATGTTCTTCCTTGCCTTTGTACAAGCGGATGTGATTTTCCATTCAACTTGTTAACACACATCAGCACCATTTAACCACCCGTCCACAACACCTGAAAACATTTCCATGGACTGTCACTGATGTCTAAATAATGTCATTAAGCACTCTTAACAAATTTTTGTACATTTCATTTCAAAACACAAGTACACTGTAATAAACGTTTTTGTTAGTTAATTTAAAAAAGTGCTGCATATGTAAATTTGCTGTCCACTTAAAATAACTCAACACACAGCCATTGTCTAAACCGCAGGCCACAAAAGTGAGTACACCCCTAAGTGAAAATGTCCAAATTGGGCCCAAAGTGTCAATATTTTGTGTGGCCACCATTATTTTCCAGCACTACCTTAACCCTCTTGGGCATGGAGTTCACCAGAGCTTCACAGGTTGCCAATGAAGTCCTCTTCCTCTTGCGCTCCTCCACCTTCTGTTTGAGGATGCCCCACAGATGCTCAATAGGGTTTAGGTCTGGAGACATGCTTGGCCAGTCCATCACCTTTACCCTCAGCTTCTTTAGCAAGGTAGTGGTCGTCTTGGAGGTGTGTTTGGGGTCGTTATCATGTTGGAATACTGCCCTGCGGCCCAGTCTCCAAAGGGAGGGGATCATGCTCTGCTCATTCATGGTTCCCTCAATGAACTGTAGCTCCCCAGTGCCGGCAGCACTCATGCAGCCCCAGATCATGACACTCCCACTACCATGCTTGACTGTAGGCAAGACACATTTGTCTTTGTACTCTTCACCTGGTTGCCGCCACACATGCTTGACACCATCTAAACCAAATAAGTTTATCTTGGTCTCATCAGACCACAGGACATGGTTCCTGTAATCCATGTCCTTAGTCTGCTTGTCTTCAGCAAACTGTTTGCAGGCTTTCTTGTGCATCATCTTTAGAAGAGGCTTCCTTCTGGGATAACAGCCATGCAGACTAATTTGATGTAGTGTGCGGCGTATGGTCTGAGCACTGACAGGCTGACCCTCCACCCCTTCAACCTCTGCAGCAATGCTGGCAGCACTCATACGTCTATTTCCCAAACACAACCTCTGGATATGACGCTGAGCACGTGCACTCAACTTCTTTGGTCGACGATGACGAGGCCTGTTCTGAGTAGAACCTGTCCTGTTAAACCGCTGTATGGTCTTGGCCACTGTGCTGCAGCTCAGTTTCAGGGTCTTGGCAATCTTCTTATAGCCTACGCCATCTTTATGTAGAGCAACAATTCTTTTTTTTCAGATGCTCAGAGAGTTCTTTGCCATGAGGTGCCATTTTGAACTTCCAGTGACCAGTATGAGAGAGTGTGAGCGATAACACCAAATTTAACACACCTGTTCCCCTTTCACACCTGAGACCTAGTAACACTAATGAGTCACATGACACCAGGGAGAGAAAATGGCTAATTGGGCCCAATTTGGACATTTTCACTTAGGGGTATGCTCACTTTTGTGGCCAGCGGTTTAGACATTAATGGGTGTGTGTTGAGTTATTTTGAGGGGACAGCAAACTTACACTGTTATACAAGCTGTACACTCACCACTTTACATTGTAGCAAAGTGTCATTTCTTCAGTGTTGTCACATGAAAATATATAATAAAATAGTTACAAAAATGTGAGGGTTGTACTCACTTCTGTGAGATACTGTATATGTGTATATGTGTATATATCATATATATATATATGTATATATATATATATATATATATACAGACACACACACACAAAACAATATTCTTTAAAAGGCAGTAAGGTCACTAAATTGCAAGTTTGAACAATGTCAAAACACATAAAACTAAATAAAATGGCTGATAGTCAGTCATCATTTACTCACCCTGGTGTTTTTCTAATGCCATATGCCCTTGTTTCTTTTTTGGACCAGAAAAGGAGAATTTAAAAATAATGTTTTTAAAAAAAAATGTCCCACTCATGCTCATCCATATGATGACCTTGGCCATTGGTCTTCCCATGAGACTCTATTGAACTGCAGCACTAATAGAGTCTCGTGAATGCGCAGTCCTGCACAGAAGACAAACAGCCAAGGTCAGGATTTTCTTTCAAAAAAAATATTATTATTATTTTTCTTTTTTTTTAAACAAACCCCATTGTATACCTCCAGAACACTTGGAATGTACAACACGTTGAATGTGACCTTTCTGTGGTACTTTTCCATCTTTTTTTAAAAGCATGATGCTGGTCACTATTCACTCTAATTATATTTCCTTTTATGATCTGAAAAACAAAGAATGGTATACTGCATTAGAACAACACAAGGGTAAATTATGACTTAATTTTCATTTTTGGGGGAACTATCCCTTATAATATGAATTGAAATGTTATGAATTGGTATGTTCTGGGAAAATTCTGTAATCATTTACTCACCCTCATGTTGTTCCAAAACTGTATGAATTTCTTTCTTCTGCTGAACAGAAAAGAAGATATTTTGAAGAATGTCGGTAACCAAACAGTTTATTGGCCCCATAAAAAAAATACTATGAAATACATTCTTCAAAATATCTTCTTTTGTGTTCAGCAGAAGAAAGAAATTCATACAGGTCTAGAACAACTTAAGGGTGAGTAAATGATGACAGAATTTTCATTTTTGGGTGTACTGTCCCTTTAATATAGCTGTCTTTCATTACTAGGTTAAATGACATAGCTTTAGCATTAGCATGTCTTTGGAACACTTTCAAAAGCATCTGCCAGTTTGAAAAAGAAATTGCCAACTCTAAAACCTTCTAAAGCTTGAAGGAGCTTTCGCAAGCCAAAAGAGGTCTTAAGAAGATCACATTCCTCAAGAGCTCCCAATGGAAATTCAGCTTCCTCATGACCACGCCCTTTGTCTGCACATTGTTTGTGCTAATATTGGGATAGCAAAGAGCAGTGATCTCTCACACATCTGTTTTCAAATACTCATTACACCCTCAATCAAGCGAGCAGGGTAAGCGGTGGTCTCATTATTGTGTGTTCATAACCGGTACTTCCTTTTGAACTCCCTGGGACACTCCACCCACACTCATTCACTCCAGGTCGCATTCATACCGCGGGAAGTGTGTGGTCTGATAGCCGCGTATTTGGTTTCAAACACTGTTTTTCCATGAAAAGACAAAGGTTTGATGACACTGAGCTTGGAATTCAGCCTGCAGGGTTCACAGTGTCAAAGACTGCAGTGAAGGCCATACAGTGTACTTAGCTGAGTTTTCCTTGTGTACAAATGTCTATAATGATAGACTGATGGATTTAGAGTACACACTCTAATGTATACTGCATAAATGAGACAATTAACCTCTCATCGGTATCCATGAGGTGATGTTTGTGGAGCAAGGTGGAAAGGAGGCAGCCGAGGCCTAAAAATAGCCTCAACAGAACCGTAGCTTGGAAGGAAAGAGAAGGAAAGCTGTGTGTGAGCTGATAGTGTGGTCGGAGAGAACGAGGGAGAGAGAAGGCATAATTAAAGACTAAATTTAACTTGGGAATTCCACTTTGGGGGAACCCTAGATGAGAGTTTGCGTGTCTGAGTACTTTAGAGGCCATTAGCAACATGCTAACCGCCCTCAACTCAAGATGAAAAAACACTACAGAAAAAACAAAACAAAAGGGCTTTTCTCTCTCTAAGTATTCTCCTCAGCCCACACCCTTTTGGCACAGAATCAGGGCGAGTGTTCCTGTAAAACATCACTGTTGCTAAGTTTGGGGTCCGTGGTTAGCATAGTTTTAGCTAATTCAGGTAGCGCATTCAAGTGTAGTCCTCATATTCCAGTGCAAACAAGTCTGGAAAACTACTAGAGCAGTGGCGGTTGACAGTATTTGCTTTGGACCGCACGGCTACTCCAGCGTTTTCAGTGTCACCTGGCTCAAATGTACACAAAGCTAACTGGGAAAACGATAAATAAAGCTTGAATAAAATTAATTGCTTTATGCATGTTAGCATAGCACATGCATGTTTTGCGACTATAGTCTAGCCTATATATAAATTGCGTGTGCCTTGCTGGAAGAGTAGAGTAACATCTCACAGCAAGAGCAGGCAAAGCTTTCTCAGTCCATGAAGATGAGATGCACTGTAGCATTTAAAGCAGTTGTTGGCCACACAAGATAATGACAGCTACTTACAGTCATTACTGACTGCTACATTTGATATCAACCCCTGCTTTGTTCAGGGACTTATTATTCCATTTCTGTTCGTCAAATGTCTGTGAAATTTCTTCCGTTTATGTCTCAGTTGTTGAATCTTTTTATGTTCATGCAAATATTTACACATAAAAAATTTGCTGGGATAAAAAAGAAGTTGAACATGGGAATAAGTTGAAAAAGCGTGTAACCTTTGTATGTAATGGAGGTTCATTGGGCATAAATCTAGCCAATCTCTGCTCAGTTGACTTCCATTTTGATTTAGGTTTGTAAACATGAGCATTTTAAATAAATGTAGTTCTGGTAAGTCCTTTTGGCTTTAAAAAGACAAACAGTGAACTGTTCCGGCACATTGAGTGTTATCACTCTCTTTTGTTTGTTGCAATCAGTGCCTTTTTAGAGCAATGTAGCCCGGTGAAAGGGGAAATAAGTTCATTAGAGCAGAGTTGAAGCCAGGACACTTTCATGTTACATTGGTAAATTAGCTAGTAAATGCTTATATATATATATATATATATATAACATTATGACCACCTTCTTAATATTGTGTTGGTCCCCCTTTTGCCCTTTTGCTGCCAAAACAGCCCTGACCCGTAGAGGCATGGACTCCATTAGACCCCTGAAGGTGTGCTGTGGTATCTGGCACCAAGATGTTAGCATCAGATACTTTAAGTCCTGTAAGTTGTGAGGTGGAGCCTTCATGGATCGGACTTGTTTGTTCAGCACATCCCACAGATGCTCGATTGGATTGAGATCTGGGGAATTTGGAGGCCATGTCAACACCTCAAACTCGTTGTTGTGCTCCTCAAACCATTCCTGAACCATTTTTGCTTTGTGGCAGGGCGCATTATCTTGCTGAAAGAGGCCACAGCCACCAGGGAATACCGTTTCCATGAAAGGGTGCGCATGGTCTGCAACAATGCTTAGGTAGGTGGTACGTGTCAAAGTAACATCCATATGGATGGCAGGACCCGAGGTTTCCTAGCAGAACATTGCCCAAAGCATCACACTGCCTCCGCCGGCTTGTCTTCTTACCATAGTGCATCCTGGTGCCATGTGTTCCCCAGGTAAGCGGCATGCGTGCACACGGCCATCCACGTGATGTAAAAGAAAACGTGATCCATCAGACCAGGCCACCTTCTACCATTGCTCCGTGGTCCAGTTCTGATGCTCACGTGCTCACTGTTGGTGCTTTCAGTGGTGGACAGGGGTCAGCATGGGCACCCTGACTGGTCTGCAGCTATGCAGCCCCATATGCAACAAACTGCGATGCACTGTGTATTCTGACACCTTTCTATCAGAACCAGCATTAACTTCTTGAGCAATTTGAGCTACAGTAGCTTGTCTGTTGGATCAGACCACACGGGCCTTCGCTCCCCACGTGCATCAATGAGCCTTGGCCTATGACCCTGTCGCCGGTTCACCACTGTTCCTTCCTTGGGCCACTTTTGATAGATAGCGACCACTGCAGACCAGGAACACCCCACAAGAGCTGCGGTTTTGCAGATGCTCTGACCCAGTCGTCTAGCCATCACAATTTGGCCCTTGTCAAACTCTCTCAAATCCTTACGCTTGCCCATTTTTCCTGCTTCTAACACATCAACTTTAAGGACAAAATGTTCACTTTTATTTAATGGGTTCAGGGTGTAAGATTTGCTTACTTTGTCAAGAGATCATTGTGGTTTTATACAGAGATGATGTCATGATGTTGCCATGTTGGAATTGTCATGTGACCTGACACAAAATTATTTAAAATACACTCCCATGTTCACCCAAATGTGATAATGTGATGTGATTCTGTCCAGTGTTGCAGTGTTTTCATGAGGGGACATGAAAAATTACTGCAAAGTATAAATCACCTCAAAGCTGAAAACCTTAAATTTATACCATGTTTATCACAAGGGCCGCTTATAAAAACTTGAAACAGGATCAATGGCCAGCATTTCCAGACTTGGCTTAAAATAAAGGGAAAAAACACACCTGTAGCTGTTGAGTAACAGCATTGGTATGCACGATCCGATACGTTGAGAGTCATCTACCTGATCTAAACTATGCTGGAAAATGGTTTGAGGGGTCTGTCATGTGACGGAGATGAATATTCCGCCATGTGCGACTGGGAAACTGTGTCAAAGCTGCAGGACTGAAGCTTGTTGAGGACTCAAGGGCTTGTTCATGCAACACCACAGCAAAAGCTGCTCCACAGATGGAAAAAACTTATTTATCTCTTCCCGCAAAGCGCATATACTCTGTCAACTAATGCAACCTCAGGCTCTGGGCGGATCCCCAATGTGTTTACCACACCTTCAGCCAGTGGTGTTCGCAAACACAGAGCAATATGGGTATACAGATGAAGAGATTGGGTGCTTTTGATGGGTTTATTGTGCTTGGAAAAGTTACAAAGCATTAAATTTGATCTGTATAGACAAAGGTACATGCTGGCGGAGAGAATGAAGGCTACTTGATTTACGTTCTTAATAAGAGTCAATGGAGAAACAAAGGCCGCTTTTATGTCTGAATGAGTTATGCAATGTTTAAGCAAAGACATTCATCGGTGCTATGTTGTAAAGTATATGCTATTCCTGAACTTTTGTTTCCTTCTGCTGAAGACTTTAATTGAAATCTTTTGTTTTGATTGCTAATTTCCTGCTCTACAAGTAATAGTCAGGAATATATTGTATATTCACACTTCATTTTTTTTTTTTTTTGTATAGTGTAATTGTACTCTAATGCATGTGAAAATGTGAGGTTCCAGACCTGGGAGGGGATGAGAATAGAGTAACATTGCTATAGGCTAATTCGCACGATTACTGCATGTCAGGGTTTATTATGATGTGTCAGTAAGGACATTAACAGAGCTGAGAGCTTTAGCAGATGAGGTGACTGTCAGGAAAGCCCATCTGATATCATTGTGCTGTTATCATTGTTTTTCTGCAGGTAGAGAGATCACAGAACCATGGAATGTGACCTTTGGCTAATTCATCAAAAATCACCAGCACTGTTTGTGCCTTAGGATGAACAGTTTTCCTTACAGTATGTATAGCATGTGAGTGTACCCATCTTAATCTTTATATACATGTATGTTCAGGGCCTAAAACTAACTTTTTGCCACACCTGCCAATGGACGGTGATTTAAGAAAATTTACCAACCATGAAACTAAAACAGGCATTTATGACTCCAATATTTTAGATAGTGAAAATTCACAGTCCTCTATTCCAATTGACCCTTCGCAAAGACCCGCCCCCCTTAGTTACTGTTGCTTTGTCCGACAAGCAATGGCGCTGTCACACACAGGCAGTGTAAAATACATCGCGGAGCAAAAAGGACACTGACAACACGTCGACAGACAAGACAGAGCAGGTTACTTATGATATTAAACAAAGTCCCATCTTTCAAATTGTGTAATTTTTTTAAAGAAATTCGAACAAAAAAAACTGTTTTGTAGCTCTTTAATGTGTTGTGACAGATTGCTAAAATAAACATGAATGAACATGAGAAGGAACGTTGTTTAAAACGCGGAAAGACGTAAATACACACCATTTTTCAAGTTCAAGTCCACCGAGATTAATCTTCTAACTCCTGACTGCTTTGTCGGACAAAATGGTGATTGATTATGATTGGTTAGATCGCTTGTCAATCAAACTCCCGGCGAAGGGTCAATTTCAGTACCGCAGCTAAAACTACTAGCTTAATTAATATAACTTTAATCGTCTACATTTTTTAATGACAAGTAAACAGTAATGCCTTTGTTGTTTGGTTAACATTAAAAACGTAGACAGCAGCAGGATTATTAGGATGCTGTCACTTTAAGACCAAATGCACGCACAGATCATGCATTTTCTTTCTCAACTGAAGACATAACCAAGATGTTTACTAGGTTACTAGCCGAGACTGGCATTTTTTACTTAATTTTGTGTGAATTTTTCCGTTCAAACACAGGAAGGCATGAAAGAGAGCTCAACTTAGTATATGAGTGCTGTCTGAGATGCGGCTTTCAGGGCACGGGCTTCGGATGTTGAACCTCCTGTAAATATTGAATTCCCTTTTGCGTGTTCACACTTTCGTGATGATGCAGCGCATGTTCTCACAACATTGCATTTGTAGAATTCATAAAAATCTGGTGACTGACACAGTTTCATATAGCCTACTCGCCAACTTCGATTTTTACTCACATTTGGCGCTTGGCGAGTGTTAATTTTAGGCCCTGTGTATGTTCATTATGTTTTTGGAGAGTCACACCGCATGACATTTCACAGTGTGAACTAACCTTGTTATTAATTAATTCATATTTTAATAGACTTATTGTTTTTGAAACAGTCATAAGTGTCTCTATTATATAACCCTTATTTTTCTGCATTATGGTTGCACCACATGACGTTTTGTTAAAATATTATTTTAATATTTTATATAATATATATCTATGTTTAAAAATATATTTACCTAATAATAATAATAATAATAAACGATTGTGCCAAACTTAAGAATTTCTTTTTTTCCATTATGATACTAGGACAGTTGTACCACCCTGACATGTTTTACTATCTCCCCCCAAAAATATCCAAATTAATTGATTTCAGAAATTAAAAATAGAAGTGTATTCCAGTGGATTCAATTTTAGAAATGTAATAGATCCAGTTAAAAAAAAGAATTCCATGCCACTGACCCCAGTGCCTAAAAATAGTGATGAACAGCATACCAAGTCCTTGTGGAAAGTATGAATTTGAGAAATTTTTCAAAGACAACTTGTTTTAACTGCTTCATTTGATTTGCTAGTAATAGCTAATTAGCACAGCTATTAAATTTGACTCATTTTGTGAGATATTGCTCAACCGAGTGCAAACTTACAAGGCAGCTGTCATTCACCTGCTAAGTTGTCATGAAAATGACATCTTAGTTTTATTAATTTGCTTCAGTAGCTTGTTGGGCTGGTCCCATATCCTAAAGGGAAAAACTGTTGAACTTGCAAATTAAGTTATTATGATGGTAAAAGATTGCGCCAAAATAGATCATTCAGACTTGTCTGCCAACCCTTCATCACAGATTATAATACTTGATATGTTCAATAAAGAGGTTAGAAGTGAATTCGGATTGCTCTGTTTCACAATTTTATTTCGACCAAAAAAATAATAATACAGTACACCCACATCAAACTAGAGATCATAGTGGTCGTTCATGATGCTGACAACGTTTGATCACCACTTCAATCACACTCACAGAGGAAAGGTCTTGGCACCTTTGCTTTGCTGTTGGAATCAGCTGTGTGTTTATCTATAGGGATTATGGCCTGTATTGTGTGTGTCCATGTGGGTAGAATGTGCTTTTCACTCCCACTGTTGTCCTTTTGCTCCGCTGTCATTAGCCGCCATGGCCTCTCCCCTTTTTCCTCACGACTGTTACAACACAATGAGTTTGTTGTTTACATGTGTATTAGCTCCAGTGAAAATCCTTCCATTCCTTCTGGTTATAGATAAACATTATATTCAGACATTTGGTAAGAAATTAAACAAAGTGATGTTTAGCAGAATGACCAAGCTGGTCTTTCTTTTGTATGTTGGTTGCACTACATGACTTTGATTTGGCAGAATAAAATAAAGGCAAAATGATTTTGTTGAAATATTATTTTTTAATATAATATAAGAAATTTAATAAGATTATGCAAAATTATTTCAATTAATGAGGCTTTTTTCCATTATATGATATCAGGGCAGTTCCATCACCCAGACATTTTACACAAAGAAAGACAGGTTTTCATTTTATGGTGAACTGTCACTTTAAAAAGTCAAATAGGAAGGCAAATACCATCACTGGATCAGTTTCCAGTATAAAGAATATGGAGAGCAGCCTATTGGCTGAAGATAAGACAGACAAATTATCCACTAAGTCATTGACTGTCTGAAAGTCTTCTCAGGTAGTAAGAAAAATGGTTTAAAACAGTACAGTTTTTGCATAAAACCAATAACTCAAAATATGGATCATAAATTCAATATTGTTGTCTTTTGCTGAGATGAGAAGTATCCTCAATTGAACAAAGCTGGTCACACTTTTATGTCCTGTTAAAAACATGGAAAATAAGAAAGGACAGATTAACCAGTTGAAAACTAAAATGTAAAGACATTATAAGAAGGTAATCAAGTACTGTTGAGAGTGTGTTGACAGTCTGTGTAGTTGGATGGTTGAGCTCCAGAAAATCAATGTGGATTTCAAAGGATTTTTGACAGTTCCGCATAAAAGGGTTCTTCAGGACAATATGGTTCTATATTTTAGGCTTACTATGTGTTATTAACCTTTTAAAGAACAATAAATACCTCCTCAAAGAATCCAATGAAGCTTAATAATTAATGAAGAGCAATTAAAACTGTGGGAGATAAACAATTAGCAATGCCCTGAAGTTTAAAAACTTCATATGAATGAATTAATGAATGAATGAGGAAAAATAGGCTACTTCAAATATTCTATATGCTACTCTGAGGAAATACAATAACAATCTGTTAACATTCCTTGAATTCTGATTCAATAAACAATGTATCGAGATAAGGACGGCTAGACAGGGATTTATTCCTAAAAAGGTTCCTTATCGTTGTTCCACATTTGTTTGGAGCAGTGAATCGAGCGCCGTTTGTGTGTTTTGTCTGCGCGTGAACGCGTCTTCCGTGAGGGGCGTGGACGCGTCCTGCCTCGAGCGCACAGTGCGCGTACAGCAGGCGCAACAGACAGCAGTGCGCGCCTCACACATCCAAAACAAAAAAATGGGACTTGAAAAAGAAAAATCCGAGACCAGTGTCATTATGGATGAGGATGAATTCAATAGATCGATTGAACCAATACTTGGAAAAAAACCGAAAGTGTATTCAGAAGTCCTGGACAGAGATCCCAAAGATATTAACTTGCACCTAAAGGTAGGTGACAACTTAACGCGAGAGATATGTCACATATTTATAAAATTCTAATAAATATCGGTGATAAACAACTGATTAAACACCTGTGATAACGTGTTTATATTAGTTTCTTACAGTACTTTCACTTACCTCCATTCACGTGCGTTAATGTTTTTTTTAGAATGAGTCTTTTCGATTTGAATAAGTGTAGTTGCACATGCGCAATAATAATATATATTTTTTTCCCCAATTCAGTTTCGAGTACTATATTGGCATGATTGTTTTGCATAGAGTACTGCATTAATATATAAATAAAATGACTTTCAGCAACACTGATCTCTTGGTATTTGAGGGTGTGTATATAAATTTGACATTTCCTTTTATACATTTGGACTAATTTGGTAGTCGAGTTTGTGCACTATTGATTTTCTTATTTCATGTTTGAATCCACAGATTGGTTTTGAAGACATCATTGCTGAGCCCATCTCCACGCACAGCTTTGACAGAGTGTGGATTGGCAGTCATGCTGTGTTCGAGCTGGTGAAATATGTGTTCTACCGGATTCTCACCACGTTTCTGGCTATTCCTATGGCATTTATTGCGGGGATTGTTTTCGGGATCCTCAGCTGTATACATATTTGGTATGAAAAGGCTTCTTGCTGGGAAAGGCTGTTGGCTCTTTGTTGTATTTTCCACAAAATATTTGCCTTGGCCGCTTCCAACCAAGATAAAGACTGGCATTTGACAAAAATTAAGAAGTACCACAGAGAAAGTCTTGCATTCTGGTTTAGTGCAGCACAGGTGGACCTGCATTTTCACATACGGTGGAAAAATACACACATAACTCTCATTGGATTGTTAACATTCTAGTCAAGTGGTTTTCTCAGACTTCTTAGGGGTTTGACACATGCAAGCAGAAATTTGGCAAAGCTTGGTGCTTGACCCTTGTGCAGTTTAGATCAGCAGCTCTTTCAGGGTCAGTGTTGTTCCTGAGGTGCACATATTAGCACACTTTACAAACTTTACAACCCAGGGTAGCAGAGTGACCCCATTAGCTTAGGAATGAGTAGTGCTGACAAATTAGCCAGATAAGATCAAATGTCAAGATGTCAGTGTAGAAGGGAGAAGAGAAAACTATTTAGTGAATTTTGCATGTCTAAGATGTTACAGTGGGTGACAACTTATATTGTGATGTTTGTTGTCTTTTCTACTTTTCTAAATGAGTGTACTTTTAATTTTAGCCTGGTATATGCTAAAACAGTTGAAAAAAAATCTCATCCCAGAATATCATAAGAATTGGAAATGGGCTGTTTTTACTTGGGGTCAGTAAGTAACCACCTAGCGTCTACCCAGAATTCCCTACCAACCACCTAGTACACCTTAGCAATTGCATAGGAATGTGCTAATAGGACTTTGTAAATCTAAGGTGTTACAGATATGAATGATGCTTCAAATTGTGCAGCTTGTTGAGGAGTGATTACTTTTTTCAAACTCCTGTCAGCCATCTATCAACACCCTAGCAACCACCTAGAACATCAAGTACAATGCAAAAAACCTCACAGAACCTCAACAACCACATAACAACATAGTAACACCATAACAACCACCTAGCTTGCCAAGCTTAGTGCTAAAAAACATATAGAACCTCAACAACCATAGCAACACCCTAACATCCACCTAGATAACCAAGCATAGTGATAAAAACCACACAGAACATTAGAAACTGCATTACAATGCCATAGAAACCACTTAGATCACCAAGCATAGTGCTAATACCCACACAGAACCTTAGCAACCGCATAGCAACACTCTAGCGACCACTCAACCTTAGTGCTAAATACTGCACAGAACCTTAGCAAAATGCCCTAGCAACCATCTAGAACACTAAGCAAACTGCTAGAAATCACACAGAACCTTAGCAACCGCATAGCAACACCCTAGCAACCACCTAGATCAGGGGTGTCCAAACTTGGTCCTGATGGGCCACTGTCCTGCAGAGTTTAGCTCCAACTTGCCTCAACACACCCGTCTGGACGTTTCTAGTATGCCTAGTAAGACTTTGATTAGCTGGTTCAGGTGTGTTTAATTGAGGTTGGAGCTAAACTTTGCTGGACAGTGGCCCTCCAGGAGCAGGATTGGACACCCCTGACCTAGAACATCAAGTACAATGCTAAAAACCTCACAGAACCTCAAAAACCACATAACAACATAGCAACACCCTAACAACCACCTAGGTTACCAAGCATAGTGCTAAAAAACAGATAGAACCTTAGCAACCACATAGCAACACCCTAACAACCACTTAGATAACCAAGCATAATGATAAAAACCTCACAGAACATTAGAAACTGCATTACCGTCACATAGCAACACCTAGAACACCAAGCAAACTGCAAAAAAACACACAGAACCTTAGCAACCATATAACAACACCCTAGCAACCACCCAAACATTGTAATAAAAAACATACAGAACCTGAGCAACCACATTGCAACACCCTAGCAAACACCCACAACATTGAGGAGGTGAGTTTTGACCAACTGAGGCACAATTTCTTCAAGATTTTTTTTCAAAAATGTGGTTAATTATAAATGAGGTTAATGTTATAAATAGATGAATGCCATAAAAGACATTTAATCTCATAAATAGAAGGTTTGTTACAAAAAATAAGATTTTAGACCTGTGCTGTAAATACTGGAAACACACTTTGTTTTCTTTCACCTCTTATTAATCCCAGTCACGCTCACTGACAGATCTTGCATATGTGTTTAATGTCAACGATATCAAAGGTGATGATTAAATGGAAACACCTGAAATGAAGGTTAATGCTTTGCACACTTTCCAGGGTACATTTTTACTCCAGAACAAAGAGAGGAACACGTTCACCTTGATGTGAATGATTATTATATAAATCAGCACGCATGATGATGAGCTATTTTCCATCCGCAGGGTGGTGATGCCAATGATCCAGGGCTGCATGATGACACTGCCCTCCACCCACGTGATCTGGACCAGCTTGATGGACATGTTTATGGGGCCTTTCTTCTTCAGCATTGGACGGTGCTTGTCCTCCATCAATGTCAAGACTGTGCAAAATTGAACAAGTCTGTCCAAATCTTACTCCGCATAGAAGTGTTGCAGAATCTTTCTGTTAAGTTCTTTTGGCCTCCTTTTTGAGGGTTATTAGCTGAAGGATAAGTTATCCTTGACTTCTGAAGCACAGAGAAGAGAAAGATCTTTTCTTTTTTTCATTTCAATAGGCAATTGCAATATTCATTCCGTTATTCAGCCACTGACATGTGAACCTCATAATGGGCGGCGTCAGTGCTGACATGCTTTTTCATTACTGTTATGTAAGTCTAATTAAGCTTTTGTGTTATAATGCAAGACTTTTCAAAGATTTAATTGTAATGATTGAGATTTTTTACCTTAAAAATAAGATATAGTGCTACTGCATGTAATGTGATATTGCAATAAGCGCATGATGTGCTTGTAAGGAAAAAATTATGCAACTACTTCCAATAGGGTTGTAGTGTTGTGTGATTTATTTCTGAGTTAATATTTATAATGTTTGAAGTTGATCGATTTTTATCAACAAGAGTAAATTAGATGATTTGACGGCATTTCAGTGTACAAACTATTTATGATTTTCAGGTACATTCCTATTATAGAGAGCATTCTATACAAATTTATAACATATTTTTCTTCTGTATTAATGACTTCTTTTTGTAATGATAAAAATAGTGCCCATATGGCGATTAGTTTGACTTGCAAAGCCACATTTGACATGCTGTTTGCCATTGATTGTGCTTTGTTAGTGGCTCCGCAGAGTAAATGGAATATTTGACTGTGCAATGGAACATTAGAGGCTCAGGTGCCGTTTCCTCACCCCTGTTGAATGATGTCATGTAGCAAACATGCTGAACACAGGTCAGCTTATGAACTAAATGCTTTTCAGTTCACAAATAAAATTATTTTTGGAAGTTGAATGGACTGTTTTCTTTGCTGAGAGACCATACCATGCAGATCACTGTGTGGCACATGGAATGTTAACCTGACAAGATTTAATCTTGTGCTATGTGATAAACCCTGACATGTTCAATGCGGCAGATATGCCTGAGGATAACGATGTACCCGCTTAAAAAGTGTATGTTTCTGGAGAAGGTGCTAAGGATATACCGAGCTCTTAACAGATGGGTTTTATTAAATGTCTCATTCCGCATTCTGATTTTGTAGAATAAGAGGTTTACAATGAGGAACTTTTTGTCATTCATGGAGACATTCATTTAATAAAAAATATATGTAAAAGGTTTAAACAGAACTTAAAAAGTGCTACTTTTTTAACCTGAGATACAGCGACCTTTGGCCGCCTATCACTGTCTGTCATCGTTGTTTGCATATTTTGCATTGTATGCACATCCCAGCACCTGAACTGGATAGACAAATATGTTTTAGGTACAATCAATGGACACCAAAAGATGTATAGATAAGTAAAGTAAATTAAAGTTATAATAAGTATGATATATATATATTATTGAGAAAAACAGATTTGCATTATTGCTGAAAGCATTCCAAACTAAAGTGCAAGTCTTTCCTTGAGGTGTATTTTGGTATGCAAACTGACCTTAGAATAGTCACGTTTCAGGTTTATACATTTCAAGTCAAGAATGATTTTTTTTTACAGAGCTAAAACCTTAAACTAAAACAAAAAAAAAGTAGCCAATAAGTGTTCAGCATACTGAACACTGTTAAAAACAACCTAAATGCACATCAGCATGCATGGCTATGTTGAACTGTAAAATAGGCTAGGATGGCTAGTTTGGTCAAATATAAGATAGTTTGGTTTGTTTAACATTTCATTTTGTTCACTACATAATCCCCGTAGGCTACTTCTATTTGTGTTGCTATAGAGTTGTGATACTTAACCCTTAGGCTACTCTAACGTGGATAAATAGTGCGAATGGATGTTTCTGATAGTGTAGCCTACGTACAGGAAAAGTTGTACAGTGCCCAAATATGCCTCCCATTTGGGAAAAATCACGTCAAAATCTCCAACCACTTAAACTGCGTAGCTCTGTGAGTGGCAGGCTAATGGAAGGTTTCATTCATTGAACACACAGCATATGTCCTCAGTGACTGAGAGAAACTCCCACTCGATGCGATGAGAGTCTGCAGGAGATATAAAAAAAAAACATTCAATAGATAAATCTTTACGGGACTTTCGTTTGCAAAAAAAGAGGGCTGTTGTAAGGAAGAGGACTCCCCGCAGTAAGCAGAATCCCCACGCCTCCCACACTGCTTCCTCTGTACTGATTGTCTTGTTTTCACACACTCATCTGATCGCACTTCAGTCACAGGAAGACAGCATGACTAGCGGATACAAGGACGGGACACCTGAAGAGGTAAGAATGACACCTATTTTACCTCAGAAATCTTTAATTTTTTATGCCAATTCGTTGAGGAGGAGTCATTTGTGCAACAAAACCTTAGTTGAGTTGGCTACTTAAACACATTTTTTGTTGTTTATCAGCACCTGAAGGCTGTGTTGGCACTTGCTCCACTATTATCTTATCTTTTACTGGCGCGTATTTGTTCGGCAAGCCTCCCTTGTTTACTTTGTGCACACTTTGTGCAAACACAATTGGATGGAATGATAACATTAGCTAAAATATGAACTGCTCACTAATCCAGTAACGCATGCGCATGTTGACGGAGCGCAATTCTATTCTTAATTTAAAAAAATAAAATAAAAAAATTCAGGATAGCTAATGTATTTTAAGCACGTCTTAAAAGTTATTTTCAGTTTTATATATATTTTCTGCTGTGGAATAAGAGAAGAACACAAAGCACGCGCAGCGTGTAAAATGGCGTCCCCCTGCGGCGGGTCGCTCTACTGCGTTCCAGAGGGGTGTGGTGCTTCATTTCTATCCGCTTAAAACCATCCCATGCCAGGGCTGTGCTGAGTTGCGCCCCAGTCTCCCCTTCACGCTCATGAACTTCATTTTCTGTTTTCTTTGGAACCGCAGGAATACACTCACTCACCGTTCATCAGGAAACAGGGGAACATTTACAAACCAAATAATAAAGAAATGGATAACGACAGCATCAACGAAAAGACACTTCATGATGTCCACACCAAGGAGATTGACCTGGTCAACCGGGACCCAAAGCATTTAAATGACAATGTGGTGAAGGTAGGACATTCACTTCACTTTTTCTTCTTTATGCAACTTTTTTCTTTGGCCAGTCACTTAAATAAAAAAAATAAAAAACACATTTATAATTAGTACAATGTAACTTCACGCAACTTTTCATACGTAATTAATTTAGTAATGTCTTTTATTAATAATTATTTGTATTATAATTATATAAATATGTAAATTTAATATCCAGAAACATCTTCATAGAGCATTACAGTTTATACATAAAATATCCCAATGGATTGGCGTTATAACTCAACAGAAAGTTTGGCTTCATTACAGAGGCGATGAGTCACTGGTCAGTTTGTCATGGTGGCACTGGAAACAATTATTGCAAGCAGCAGCTGTCTTTCATATCCTTGAAGAATTATCTTTTATTTTACTTGCAAAACCTTAAAGTCACGCTTAAATGCACATGTATTCAGTCTCACCTTGTCTCTAGCATATGATACTGATGTGCTGGTGTCCCTACCAGGCTTCCTTAGGTGTTTTGGAGCAGCAGATGGTTTCTAAGCTGGTTCTACCAGTGGTCAAACTGGTACTGGTAGAGAATGGTAGCTGGTCAACCATCTTAGACCAGCTAGAAGATCCACAGCTACCAGCTTAAGCGGGATTTTCCAACAGGGTGGAAACAATTATCACTGGAGCAGCTGTCTCCGCAATGTGAAATGTTGGGACTGTGGCACGAGTTTGTGAAATCCGTGCATGCAATAATAGCATGGTGCTCTTATTTGGACGGGCATGTTGCTGTGGTAACTCCCTTGCGGTGACGAGCTGTCAAAGAAAGGTCTTTTTTTATAGAGGAAATATTAACAGTTTCCTGTTTTTGAGCTGCACACCTAACATTCTTAGTGAAAATTTTCCTGGGCGTGGGGGAATGCCTTGCATAGCAACTCTCCCAGAAAGAAAAGTCGATGGGTCACCTGATGATACAGGAATACACTCAGCTTTCAAAAACGACCCCTCTGCATCCATCTCCACCCTTTTGCATTATTTTTTCACATGTCTTTTTCCCTCCCACCACAACATGACACTGAGTCACATCCCCGAGGACACATGCAGTTGAATGCCTCTTATGATTTGACTGAAAATTGAATCCAGAGAACACAAAAAGCAAGTTTTTTGTTTATAATTTGCTTAGAATTATGGGATTGATGTCACAAGGACTCATTTTGTGAACACGGTCCTTTTATTTTGTCCATAAAAGGGGTTGAGCACTCGCAGTGGTCTTGCGTAGGAGAACGTAGCAGGGAATTCCCATCTCCATTTTCACAAATTCTCCATACACGCACACACACACACACATGGGGCGTTCCTCTGGACCATGATGCACTCGTGGTCCAAGTGCACTCCCACAGACATCCACATCAAAGATCCTTGTGTGCAGAAACACATGCGTAGCTTTCCCTTGGAACAGAATATTTTCCTCTCGTAAAAGTGCATTCTTTTAATAGCAGACTGGAGCAGGATTCCACGTGGGAATCTGGCCAGAGCACAGTCTAGGGCCGGGCCACGCGAAGACCTCCGCGTAGTCATCACGAATGCGTGTGGTTACACTAGTAGTGTTTGCAGAAGTGCTTCCATAGCTAATACAGTTACAGTAACAAGGATTTGGTGGGTTTGTTCGTCACTGCACATGAATTTTGCGATTTGAAATGAGTCACAGGCTGTTGCCATGGTGATCAAGGATTTAGAATAAATAAACAAGGTAGCTATAATTGTTTTTAATTTAAACCATTGTGGATTCTCAACAATGCCATTGTTTTTGCGCAGCTTTTGTCTGTCCAATTTCAATATTTTGATGCATACTGTTTATGGAGGACTACTTAAATTTATTTATAAGCATTAATTCAATCAATTTAAATATGTAATTAATTTGTATTTAAATATTTAATTGCATATTTAAACATGTAATTAACTATGTCTGTTTATTCATCAGTTTGAAATGATTTATTAATTAAATTTTTATTTAATTGATTTTATTTTACTTTATTATTGTTAAAAATAACATAATTTATTAAATCTATTCATGAAATCTATTTAACAGGAATAATTAAATTTATTTATTATTTATTTATTTTAAAGCATA
>RJVU01047120.1:6664022-6703169 GCA_003731715.1 Anabarilius grahami | reverse complement strand
GTTATATTATAAGTATATATTTTATAATTTTATATATATAAGTGTGTGTGTATTGTGTGTGTGTGTGTGTATATATATATACATAATTTTTTTTTAATATAGCTGCATTTTTAACATTAATTAAATAAACCGACTTATTTATATACATTTTTACTTTGTTTTGTTTGAAAAGTAATTATATATATATATACACACCATTTTTTTTTTAAATATAGCTACATTTTTAAACATTATTTAAATAAACAGTTAATTAAATAAACAGACATTTATTTACATTTTTATTTTGTTTTATTCACTCTAAAAAATGCTGGGTTAAAAAAACCCAAGCTGGGTAAAATATGGACAAACCCAGCAGGTTGGGTTAAAAGGCACCTATTATGCCCTCTTTCACATGATGTAATATAAGTCTCTGGTCTGGTCAAGTTTCAGCTTAAAATACCCCACAAATTTGCCCCTATTTGGGGGTGAGCAAAAACACGCCTTTTACTATATTACTATATTGCTGGCTAAAAAAATAAATCCAAAATTGGTTGAAAAAAATGGCTGGGTGAAAACAACCCAATCCCTGGTTTTGTCCATATTTAACCCAGCAGTTTTTAGAGTGTTGTTAAATATTTCTTCATTTTTAGATATCAATAAATAAACAGTTTTAAATGATCTTAAATGATTGACTTTATCAGTTTTATTCCTTTTATAATGTGATTTATCTATAGTGTTATTTTAAAAGATTAAATTGATCAGTGGCCCTCCTACTCCTCCATAAACTATGCACTGCACAATGGTGATTTATTAACTATGTGGACGGGTCATATATAATCACAAGCCCCCAGGTCTGAAGAATTCAAGTTGATACTTCTGTCAGTACAGTGAGTGTGTTATCAGAGAACACTGTGCAGTCAGCTCAAGAACTGTTTATTTTAACTTTGTTGAAAGTCATAGTTGTAATATTCAAGTAATGGAAACTATGTGTCCAGCCAATTGGGATATACTGTAGATAAAAGAATGGGCAGGATAGGCTTATATAAGACTGTATAATTTGGTGTTTCATTGCCAACTTGAGCCATGATGGTTTCAAGCCTTTGGACAAGTAGTAATTTATCATTTTACTCTTACAGGAACTCCAATTTACTCTAAACACTCTTCTATTTTGTCCAAACCTGGTGGTGTGGCTACCAGGCTTTTTAGCTAACTTAACCAATAAGCCTTCCTTGGTCAACCAGCTTTATTAGACTGCGGTTGATTAACCAGCATGTTTTCTTCTAGTGATCCAAGGCTATGCTGTTTAAACTAGCACAAATAGTCTAAAGTGGTTTAGTTGCCTACTTTTAAGCAAAACATAAATTTTAAGGTATTATCAGTTTAAAGATCACCATAAACAACACTGCTATATTTTATTAGAAAAAAAAAAAAGGTACGTCTGTTTTGTTGACTAGTTATTCTGATTCAAACAGGAGTTCTTAAATAAATATTAGCTTTATCTTGACTTCCATGTGTGACCGTGAAGGACGGGGTGTGTTTGTGTGTGCTTTTTCCCTGTATAATCTATAGTGTCACAACTGAAATAAACACGTCTGTATTTAAAAGTCTATACAGTGATGGCGTGAGGTTTGCCAGCTCTGGGAATATCTAAAGCAAGCTTTCCAGGGCATATTAAATGAGTTTTATATTTACATGTCTTCTCTAAATGTTAATGTTTGGTGTCAGGCACTATCTAATCCAATCTGCGGTTGATACAGGAGGTTTAGAGCAA
The DNA here is from genome assembly GCA_003731715.1 of Anabarilius grahami. Classification (NCBI taxonomy): domain Eukaryota; kingdom Metazoa; phylum Chordata; class Actinopteri; order Cypriniformes; family Xenocyprididae; genus Anabarilius; species Anabarilius grahami. The sequence continues at coordinate 6,701,419 of RJVU01047120.1, read as the reverse complement.
GGTGACTTGGGCATGAACCAGGTCGTACCAGTCTGAGTGAACCAGAGCAGGGTGCTGTACAATGTAAAGATGCTGTCTATGAGGAATGTGGAGATGGGTGAAGGGGGAGGAGGAATTGTGCTGGATTTCTTAATGTCAACCCACTTGATATGGGTGAAAACATACAGAAATAGATGTCTGTCATTTTATGATACATCAAGCTTTTAAAGTAATTTATTCATCTAAAAAATGTAATATAATATAAACAGAAATAGATAAATCAAATTAATAGGCTCCAGCATCCTTTTGGAGAATGGATGGATGAATAGTCAAATTTGAGAGATAGATAGATAGATAGATAGATAGATAGATAGATAGATAGATAGATAGATAGATAGATAGATAGATAGATAGATAGATAGATAGATTAGACGATTGATTGATTGATTGACTGATTGATTGACTAATTTTAAAATATCAATAATAATTTGAAAGTTATCCTTGAATTTCCAAAATGACCTGTATTGTGACATATAAGGAGACCATTTTTGAAATAATATTAAAAGTACTTCTACTTCCTGAAGAACATTTATAATCCACCAGAGGGCAGAAGACATGCAGTACATTATCTACAAAATGTTTTTCGAAAAAAGTATTTATCATGTTAATTATGTAAAGGCCTTAGAAAGCCATCAAATATGGATTAATTGGAAAACAGTTCCAATGGGTTAGTTGTGCAAAATAAAATGATGTCTGATTTTGACTATACAAATACAAAACGATTTAATTCTGAAATCCCTTTCAACTCCAGGTGGACTTCGAGGACGTGATCGCTGAGCCTCCCGGCACCTACAGCTTCGACGGTGTGTGGAAAGCGAGCTTCACCACCTTCACAGTAACAAAGTACTGGTGCTACAGGCTGATGACGGCCCTTGTGGGCATCCCGCTCGCCCTGCTATGGGGCATCTTCTTCGCCATCCTCTCCTTCATCCACATCTGGGCGATGGTGCCTTGCGTGAAGAGCTTCCTAATTGTGATCCACACTTTCAGTCGAATCTACTCCATCTGTGTGCACACCTTCTGCGACCCGCTGTTCGAAGCCATGGGGAAGTGCTTCAGTAGTGTGCGGGTCACCACCACCAAGGTGGTGTAGGGACAGGGAGAAGGAAAAGAGCCAGAGGAATAGGGTGGGATGGGGGAATGGAAACCAATGTCCGATGCAGGGAGATAAATCACATGATAAACCTCTAGAATAAAGGGGGAGTGATGGAGGGTTGCACTGTATTTAGGTGGCCCTTAAGTAAGACTCTCCTCTCCACCTCTTTTATGAGCTTTGTCTCCTGTCAGCTTTGGATTCCTTGGGGCGTAGGGGACGTGTGTTAAAAATTCTAATTTTTTGTCATTTGTTAGAATTTATCAACGTAGGAATACCGTTTCAGCCTTACTTTTAAAGGAACAGTTCATGCAAAAATGCAAATTCTGTTATTTACTTACCCTTATGTCATTCCACATCAGTCAAGCTTCATAAAAGTGATCCACATGATTTGAGTGCTATTTTTCAAATCTCTCAAAGTCATATGATTTATATGAAATATTAAACATGAGTCATATTGACTACTTTTGTGGTCTTTTTGGGGGATTTTTGTCCTTTTTGGTGCTTGATGGTGGTCACCAGTGTTGGGGAAAGATACTTTTAAAAGTAATGCATTACAATATTGCGTTAATGCCCAAAAAAGTAACTAATTACGTTACTTGGTTACTTTTTATGGAAAGTAATGCGTTACGTTACTTTTGCGTAACTTTTTCTCATCTGGGCTGGGCTGATTGTTTTGTTTGTTTCACACCAAAAGGGAAATTAATTAGGAAAACAAAGTAACTTCAGTTACTTATTTGAAAAAGTAACTCAGATATTTTGTTGTAAATTTAAAAGTAATGCGTTACTTTACTAGTTACTTGGAAAAAGTAATCTGATTACGTAACTCACATTACTTGTAATGCGTTACCCCCAACACTGGTGGTCACTATCATTAAATAGAATATAATTAATATAATAATAAATAATAAAATATATAAAAAGAAATATTTTAAGGTTCAGTTGCATTAGCAATTGCTCGGATTCCTTTTGAAGTAACTGGATTTCGACCGTGAAAATTTGCTGAACAAGAGAAAATGTGACTGCAGTTTTATCGTTAAATATTGCGCAGTTTGGAACGACATTAGTTTGAGTAAATAATGACAGAATTTTCATTTTTGGGTGAACTATCCCTTTAAGATTTGCCTGCTGGGACAAGGCTGTGAATTTGTTGTGGGTTTTTTGTTTGTTTGTTTTTTTTGTCCCCTATCGTTCATTGACCATCACGTCCACTTAGTCGGTCCAAAATAGTTCCATTGTGTCATCTAAACATTATATACAATATTCTAATAGTTTTGCTATGTTCATTCTTCCATTTGGGTACTATCACCCTTTTTTGTCATCAATGGGGTTTATGTAATCCAAATGTTTTTGGTTTGTTTTTGGGAGAGGGTTCTGGGAAACTGAACGAATATTCAAGAAAAAAGTAGGCGTGGCCCTGCTGATGTTAAGACTGCCCGTCACACTGCATGTTGCTACTAAATATGGTGGATGGCCCGAACACGGGGCAAAAGAGGTGCCCTCGCTGAACCCTTTGCCAACTCAGCATATACTAACAAAGAGACTGTTCCTGGCTCTGACATGCAACGCTTCAAACCGGTCGTCATGTCAACAGCTTTTTGAGTGGCAGAGAATGTCTTTACAACTTCCAGAGAGACATCATGTGAAGCTAGCATCTATAGGACATAAAGCTAGGGAGGTCGTGAACTTTTTTTAACACGAAAGCACATTACCACAGCCTTAACATTTACTTTATTTGCAGTCTTTGAAGATGAAGAATTAGTTTTTTGCATTTTTTTTTTAAAATGTTGTTTCTGCAATATGATGTGACATCATTTGGTTTGGAATTTTGTCCCGTAAACAAACTTGTCTGCTTCTCTGTTTATTCACTGTCACACATACATTCACACACACACACACTGGCAAAGACTGGCAGCAAACCAAAGTTTCCAGCATCAGAGGCTGCTGCTAAAGTGGGGTTTTATAGTATTTTGTACTGACATTATGCTCACTTCTGTCACCTTTTGTCTACCCGCTTTGACTTTGTCACCTCTTTGTCTACCTGCTGTCTTAGTATCTATTGCGATGCATTTGCTTCAATGAGTCTGCCTCTGTAGATGAGATTGTATTTTTATATGAAAACTGAAATTCTCTTTCCTTGCTTTTACTGTAAAATCACATAATGCTGTGCACATTAAAGAAAATTTAATATAAATCAAGTTGATTTCATTTGTCTGGTCCGTTCAGCGTCTTTATTTGTGACGTTTGCACCGCTACAAATTCACAAACAGGCTTTGCTTTCTTGTCATAAAAAAAGTATTTGATTAAATGGCTTTGATTTCATTTTAGGACTTTGTTTAAAGCCCTTTTGGGCTGCTTTAACCTCTCTGTGGTCATTTTAGGGCTTTATTTATTTGTGTACAAAACCAGCACAGTCCTTGAACCCACGGCAATTAATATTGAAGTATTTAAAGAGAAGCCAAATATAAGCACGTAAGCTCAGGGTTACTAAAATAGAGAGAAATAAATCAATGTGCTAATTCATTTTCATGTGCGTCTAGTGAGTATTTGGACTGAACCTCGAAACATTTTTCTTTTGTAATACATTTTAGTGGCATGGATCCTCTAGTCTAATGAAACTAGACACTTTTTACCTACTTATAGAACAGTATTATTTTAGTATTTTGAGATACTATTATAGTTTTTATTCATAATTAATTTTTTTAAAATTTCAATTATATAGTTTTAGTAAATTTGTTGTGTTTGACATTAAATTAAATATTTTTATTTTTACTTCAGTTTTAGTTATTTTACATGAAGTTAAAATGAGAATTACTGCCTTTGTCAATTAGGTAAAGTAAATTACGTTTAAGTTTTTGTACATTTTATTTCAGTTAATTTCAAGTAATGACATTTTTTATATAGTTTTGGTTTTAGTTAACTGGCCTACACGTTCATAAGAATCATAACCACAATAAAGATGTTAAAAGCATCATCTGAAAATATATTTACTTTTCATTTTCACACATAAATAATCGGGAAAGCCTGTCAGGAGAACCTGTATTTGTTAGGAAAATAACCTATATTCAAATCTGTAAAATGCTTCAAAGGAAATGTATCACCCCCTCCGGGAACTGAGGATAATAACACAGAGAATTACTTGCTGGTCCGTGAGAAATGATTCCCGAATCGTTCATTTGAATCGAATCTTTTCTTTAACGAATCAGGCGAAAAGTAAATTGTAGAATTCCAGAAGTTTGGGGGGTAATTGCATTTAGAAATATCTTTTTTTTTAGTTGTTTTAACTTCTTTGTGTTGCTTAGGTTGGGAATAAATTAGAGAATACCATTAACAAGTGCTCTTCGACGACTCAAACAAACATGACCGGAACTGTTCAGGGAGCACGAGATTGATTCATATAGCCTGATTTGTGAATAATTTCGATCGTTATAAAGCACCGGCAAAGGTCCTCTAATTTCTTGACGAAGATTTCAATCTGAATGTATTTTTAAAATTCATGTAGCTTAAACAAATATGGTAGCCTTAGCCTATGTAGCTAAAATAGGCCTATAGGCGATTTGTCAGGTAAACATTGAGAAACTTACGTCACCATGTAAAAGTGTTACAGGATTGTATCGTTGCTGTGTGATAACACCTCCTTCTGGTAAATAAAGACAATAGCAACCATTATATGTCTTTTTGATTATTGTATCTGTTGAAAAAACAGCATATGCTGGTTAAGGTAGGTTTTGAAGGTGGTTTGAGCTGGTTTATGCTGGTCCTGAGCTGGTCCATGCTGGTCCAGGACCAGCATAAACCAGCTCAAACCAGCATACCAGCTTCAAAACCTACGTTACCAGCATATGCTGCTTTTTTTAACAGGGTGGAGGAGTCACTGAATTGATTAATGTGCAATTACGTGTTTAATATAGGCTATTTAATGTAGGCTGCTATGTACTTTGATATTATGCCCAGTAAAACTTCTGATAGTGAATAACACAGAAGATTTATAGTTTAGGAGACTGTTCATTTTTCCCTAGCCCCGTGGGCATCACAGCACCTGTTTCTTTCAGATGTTGTGATCATCAGAATATATTCTGCTGGGAATATACCTACACAAAACTGCACTGAGTCATAGATCTTCATCTAAACTCTTACACGGACAGTACAAACACAGTCAAGTTCAATCAAATCTCAGCTGTTTGATCAGACAGAACAGATGGTACTTTCTGAGCAGCCATCCACCTCCACCAGGTTTTCATTTCCACTGGCAGCAGTTGAATCATTGTCACCATAGAGGCAAAAACAGCTATGCATCCTGTCACACTGTATATTCAGCTGCACAGAGAAATTTGAATCAGGGAAATGATCACAGTTTTTGTCCAAATTTCAATTGTTTCAAAGTGTTTTTGTCCATGTTGTCTTTTTGAGATAACTGTGATTACTGAATCTGGAGGTGGAAGTGGTTGGTTTTGTAAAAAATTTCAGGATAATCACCTAACAAAGGAGTGATTTTAGTGACCAATGCTGTTTGTAAAAATGTAGCAAAGGATGATGTTGAGTGAATAAAGGAAAGCTCTTTGTTTTCTTTAAGAACAACAGTGTGCTTAACTGAATTGAATGTGCACTTATATAAAAGTATATGGTAAATTGTAGGCCTGCTTCTTTTTCGCAAGGGACCTGAAGCCCTGAAGCTTCATTCCATTCAACAAAATGAAAAACAAGATTATCCAATTTGAATAAATCATAAAGCCTGTTGTGTTCGCTATCAAGGACCAGGTTTTAAAATCAATAATATTATGATTATGAAATAAATCAGAAATGAAGTTGAGACCGGTCATGTGACCCAGACGAAAACAATGCAGACTGGGTGAACTAATCAGCTTAAGTGCTGTAAAACTGGTTTGAGTGTATCTCTAAAAGTAAAGTTTTTCAAATGCAGCTCTGTTAAAACTTTCCTGAAATAACAATGTCAAATCCGTTTCTCAATATATTACGGTTTTGAAACGGCCCAAATTGCTTTCCACAATAGATAGGCTACTGTGTCTTATTTTCCTCTGTGATTTAAATACATTTGATTCAGATCTAAAGTTTGACTGCATCTTTCATTGTCTGAAAGTCATACATGTATTTCTTTAAGGCATTACACTGTAACAAAATGATTGAATGTCAGCAGTCATTCTTCGCAATATACTGATGTCAAGAGGATAGTTAAATTACTGCTGCTGATGTGTGCAACACTTAAAAGCCCTTTTCCAAATGAACCATGGCAGGTTTAAATGATCAGTCGTCAATGAGATTTTACAGTAGGAGAATGACCAGGTCAGCACTAACCTGGATTTTATTGACCTTAAGGTCATAAATAAAACCTGAGACTAAGTTAGAGTGGGTAGTAAATCTATACGGATCAGTTTTGTAGATTATCTGTGGTGTCCTCCCTCCACTCACTCTGTGTCAAACACCAGATCACACCTTTTATTGATTGGTTCATAAATCTGGAACACTAGGACTGGGTCACCACTAGGTGGCGTTACGATACCTTGAATAGAGCTCGAGTTATCCTGCATAAGAACTTTGTGGCACAAGAGGGGGACAAATAAAAACCGCATTACAATCTATTGTTAAAATGACACGTTGGCCAAATCATTTCAAAAATATGTTGTTTTTTCATGATATTATGATAAGCCTCCTCACTTCAAAAAAGACCACAGAATATTTGTCAAATGTGTCATGCTCACAAGGCCTTTAAAAAAAACAGTAACATACCACGGCAGGTGCTGGATGAAGATACTGCATAGTTGAAGAGAAAGTCATAGGTCCAGAATTTCACACTTCGGGTTTAGTGATTACAGGGTGGCAGTGTAAAGTTGACCACAGTAGTAAACTTCCCTCCATCTGCTTTTTGACAAATATGACAAATAAGCACACTTGCTAAAACCAAAACCCCAATAAATGCCCATACATACCCATATGCAGTCTTTTGTGGTGAGACAGACTACTAAATGCAGACTATTGAGCTGTTCCATGTAAGTATTGATGTTTTGAGCTCACTTAGTCAATGATAGAAGGTCGATGCATATGAATTTAACCAATTAACCAGTTTGGTCATTAGAGTGATTAATGAAATACAAACTCCAAATTACCACGAGAAAATTATAGAATATTCATTCATCCTGGCTTCAAATGCAGTGTTTGATTGTAGGTCCCCCATAAATACATGAATGCCAGTGAAACTATGGTGTCATGTGATCAAAATAACATGACTTCTCAAATGTTTAGTCATATTTGAGGGTGGAGCAATCATCAAACAGGAAGCACCTTGTGTGAAGACCACCCAAAGGTCAATAACATAAAGTTTTGACAAACTTGATAGTAAGGAGTATAAATTAATTTTAAACAAAACAATCCTGCTATACTTTTTGGCCTAATGTGCTTATGAAATGTTTGTAATCACAAAATAGTATAACTTTGTATATATAAACTATATATTTTATATTTTTATTAGTGTCCCACTTTAGGAAATGTGGTTTCGAAAAGTAGGACAGTAGCCTGTCAGTCAAAAATATGTGTTGGGGCATGGTTTGTGGGACAAAAATTATTATTTACAGTGATATTTTAGTGTTGTTATGCAATATTAGGATGTTGTTACTGCAGATGTTTAAGGTCATGGGAATTTTTTTATATATTTATAACAATTATATATTTCATGTTTTGGCTACACATCGCAATATGTGTATACATTTCGAAATAAACATGAAAAATTACGCATTATAATGCTTACAAATATTAACACTTTTATTTGATGTTAATGGAACTTACCCAGTAATTGCTAAATATCAGCAGCCAATCATCGGACTCTATTACTCCACCGCCAGTGACGTAACTGTCAGTGATCTGACTGCGCTCTGCTCACCTGAGAGACCCATTTCATCCAATGGCACGCGCACCATGGAGTAACGACCCGCAGCGTTTGCGCAGAGTACAACAACAAACCCTTTAAACTGATGTGACCCATTCTGAGCGTGAGTCACCCGAGTGCACATTCTCCGAGTGAGTGACTACGGTGCTGCGGAGAGGAGGAGGAAGAGCGGGCAAGTTTTTAACTGAAAGCGCGCAGAAACTCACCGCCGCATCCCATCTCGAGACTGCTGGCATCCGCCAGAAACAGCGCGCGCGCGTCTAGAGCGAACCGGACCGTTAAAAGATGTGATTATTTTCCCTTTCTGTCTCAGACAGGTGTCTTTATTTTACAGGTGAGTGAGCGTTTGCTTTATTTCTGAATGTTTGTAGTATGATAAATAAATCAAAATACGGAAGGTCATTCCTTGGGAAGTTATGCTATTAAAGTTTAGTTGTTGCTATTAAAATACGTTTCTTTTTTTTTTGGTTTGCTAGGAAATTTAGTTGAACGGTTTTCATGGAATTCTCTGGAAGGTGTGCGTTTAGCTGTTGACATTGTGAGTCATTGTAAATCTGTAGGTTTCCATGAAACTCAGTTAAGAAAACTGAAGCTTTTGTTTAGTTTTTAAGTTTAGGAACGTAATATTTGGAAATGTAGACTTGTTTATGTCTAAACACTTAAAAAAAAATCCTGGGGTTACAGTCATTTGAGTGCCTAAATGAGTGGACTCAATTTCTGAGAAAAAATATTGGTCTGCAGACACTTAAGATTTGGCCCAAAACGCACATATTTTCATTTTCATGGGAGATACAAACAGTAAAATTGAAAGTAAAATCAGTTTATTTTTTTAAGAACAACATGGAATTGCATTATGTGAGTCCCAGTGTGTTGTAAAATATTAATAAATAATAATTATCTTAGGTATTTTTTCTGTTCCTGCCCTTTCAAGGGGAAACAGGTTTTTGAAGCACTTTTGAGTGAGTGTGCCAAGCATTGTTACTGCACTTGAAGTGGTAATGTTTAGATGTATGTTTAAGGAAGATGAAAAGACAGTATGAAAGCATGTTTATTAGTTTTTTTTTTTTAAAGAGGAGATGCTGTATATAGGTAAACAGTAAGAAAACTGAGTGAATATTTCTAAAAGGTAAGAAAGTGCAACAGTTCTTCAGTAATGCTTGCAGAGACCTATAGTGCAACTCAGTGCACTTCAATTGCTTAGATAACAGTAAGGGTGAATCCCATATTCCCTAGCTCTGCCGCTCTCTCCCTCTCAACCCTAAAAGCGACCTCCTGGAGGAATAGCGTTTAAGTACACCAACAATAAATCACTTCTCCGGCGTCCGCAGCCTACCAGGCTTAATTGAGTTTATCAACCACTCCCTTGAGAACGCTGTCTAAAGTTAGACTTGTCACCGCAGTGCACTCAGTGTAGGCTGACTCTTTGATGATTCGCCTCTTCTGGTACACAGACACAAAAGTGCTGTCCAAGTCATAGGCACAAGGATCGTTTAGAGTTGCCCTCTTTCTTTTATCCATGGATTTGTCATACTCAGTGAGTGGTGAATTATTGAGGCTTCTACAATGCAAGGAAACCATTGATATCATTGTTGTTGCAGTGCGTGTGGCTGTGATTTACAAGTGTCATTTGTTCGGAGTAGCTTGTCTTGGTTCATAAAGCTTTTGTGTCCTTGTGTTTTGTGCACTAATGGCTTCTATTTATAGAATCAGAATTCTTACAAAAATGCTATTTGTTTTAACCCTATAAAGCCTAAAGTAGCTTATTGATATGCATTTTAAAGGCCTCTAAATTATCAATGTTAGCAAAACTTGTACATAATCTTTTAATATGCCTTCTGCATTGATTGATACTTTATAGTTTTGCCCCCCAAAATGAAAACTACTGAGTTTTGATCATAAAACTAAGCATATAAATATCATCTTAATAAGACATGTTGTTGGGAGATAGAGTGACAACTGATATTTAAATGCATGAAAGTAGTAAAGATCCCGTTGATTTACATTACAAGCTATCAGAATTTCATCATACTTTTTGGCCATATAACTAAAAACAACTGCACCAAATTGCATATTTTTGCATCATATTCTCACTATATAAAGCCTGATGTATCAAATATAGGACTATTTTTGTCTAAAGATTCCATTTAAAAAATTTAGATTTTTATGACTTTTATTTCATATGTCAGGCTTTACACGGTTAATATACTCAATAAATGTTGTCTTTTTCCTTTTCAGAAGAACAAAGATGAGAATTCACTATTCTGAAGCCACTTGCATCCTCATCATCCTTCAAATGCTGTGTTTGGGCTTGAATAGTCAATGTGAGGAACCAATTGAAAGCTCCAAACTCGACCTCTCGGTGACCTATGACCTTCCTCACTTTGTGTCTGACACTCCCATCCAGAAGCTGTTGGAATTCAATGGAACTGTGTACGTAGGTGCCGTCAACAAGCTTTACGCTCTGTCAAAAGACCTCAAGAAGATACATGAGTATAATACCGGACCGGTCTCCGAGGGTCCAGACTGCTTGGTTCCAAAACCATGCTTTGTTTGCGAAGACAAGCCCACCAACACAAACAACACCAATATGGCCCTGGTGATGGAGACGTTCTACGACCTTGAGCTCTTCAGCTGTGGTTCGGTTGGGAACGGCGTCTGCACCCGTCACGTGTTAGAGGACGGACCCCTGGATACGGAAGTAACTTGCATGTATTCGGAGAAAAACAAAGGCAGCAGCCACGGTTGCCCAGACTGCCTAGCAGGACCCTCGGGCACGCAGATCCTCAACGTGATGAGCAGTGGTGTCGTGAGGTTCTTCGTCGCAAATTCTGAGCCTCTTGATATGACGGGTCCGCGTCTCCACCACACCATTTCCGTTAGGAAGATGCGAGAGACTCAAGATGGCTTTGAGTTCTTTTCCGAGCAATCTTACATGGACTTGGCCCCAGGGCTGCGTGGGATCTACCCGTTACGCTACGTCTACTCCTTCCAGAGTGGTCCATATGCTTATTTTCTCACCGTGCAACGAGAAGGTGGAGGCTCGAATGCCTTCCACACGAGGATCGTACGCATGTGCTCTTCGGATCCTGAGATCCTGCGCTATGTAGAAATGCCCTTTGAGTGCATTTACTCTGAGCGAAGGAGGAAGAAACGCTCGGTCCAGGTGGTTTTCAATGTTCTCCAGGCTGCACATGTGGCCAAAGTCGGCTATGACTTTCAGCAGGAGATGGGCCTGAAAGAAGGAGAGGACGTGCTGTTTGCTGCCTTTGCCCGCAGCAAACCTGACTCACCAGAGCCCACCGCCAGCTCTGCCGTTTGCCTTATCTCCATTACGGACATCAATAACTTCTTCAGGGATTTCATTCAGAAGGGATACACGAGGAAGCTCTATCACTTTCCAGGGTCAGAGGAGAAGACCTTCAACCAGGTAAGAGGTTTCAATCAAATCATTCATTTTCTCCAGTCAATTTTAGCTAACACGACCCGTTCAAAACGTTTCCCATTTAAGAGCAAATCTGACTTCTTGTCAGCCCAATTGCTTGTCTTTATCCTCCGGCCATCATAAATCACTGACCCTCCTCGTCTTTTTTACTTATCCATCACCATTTGTTGGATCAATCAGTAAATCATGCCGATCAATAAATGACACAAATTTAACTGCTGACGACTCCCTTTGGGCCTGTCGATAATGCAGGGCTATTACTTCCCTGAGTTCATTACAAAACATAGTCATACATCGCTCTGATCTGCATAGTAAGACACAGTGGTTAATGTTTTGAATATGTAAAGACAAAGTATACGAACATGTCTCAACTAGTAAAGCTGGACAGTGGACAGCATGGCACACAAGGCTGGGTATCAATACAGATTTAGTGATTTGATTCTGATTTGCAAGCTCCCGATTCAGATTTGATTCTGGTTCATGTTAATTTTGCTTCATATTATCTGTAAGCTAAAGCAAATTAATGTAAACTATTAGATCAACTATTAGGTTGAATTAGATAATTGAAGATCAGCAGCAAAGACATTGGTTAATAAAGTGAGATTAAATACATAAAGTATATTTAATATATTGAATTATTACAGGTTTGCGTAAAATTCTGAGATTGCATTTCACTGTTTTTATTCATTCTGAGGAATACTGAATGTTTTCGTGCAAGTGAGATGTGTAACCGTCGATAACCGTCATGTTCACACAGAGAGCACACAACACCTGGGACAGGAGAACTGTCACTCAATACATGTGAAAACAAAATAACTTGCATTACTTATTTGAAAAAGTAATTACTTTAAATAATTACTTTATTTAGTTACCTGAAAATAGTAATTTGATCACGTAGCACAAGTTACTTGTAATGCATTACCCCCAACACTGATGATCAACACAACCCAAAACTCTCTGTTCTGTGGACTGAGGTAAATTTTAAATATTTATCGTGTAAAACTCTTAATATGACAATGTGTAAGCACTTCAGTTATAAACTCGGTGGCATAGATTCAAATGAAGATTGCGAATAATCTAAAAACAAGGTTTGTTTGAGGTCCATGTGAATCAGGCTTGTTTAACAACCATTACTCAACTCATGCTGTCCGTTCTCTGCACTTTTCTATTTGCTTGTGTGTTGTCTTATCAGAGTCCATACAGCGGGAAAGCCCAGATCATTACCCAGCAGGTGTTCTTCAACTGTCTCTAACAGTCTTTGTACTGGTCGCTTTAGCAGTTCATATGGGCCACCCGGAGCGCCTGGCCACGTCCCAAAGTCACACAGCTCTCCAGTCTGGTTAGTTGCTTCAGTGCCCTGAACTTTATCTGGCCAAATTCACAAAGTGCACTCAGTCATTTATTACGGCAGAAGATCTGCAGACTGAAGCACTCAAGACATTTTTAAATATTTTCATTCTGTGGATCCTTGATCCAAACATCTGTTCAAAGTCAGTTGCGATTCTATCAGTTTTCATTATGCGGATGTACAATAGCTTAAATAGCAATAGCAGTTGGAAGACATTTCCCTAGGCGTCTTAGAAGAAGTGTTTACTTACAGCTTTGAAAGGTCTGAACATCTTTTGAAAGGCATGTGCGCCTGTTTCCAATACATTTTTTGTCCATAAGTGTGTGACAGGACCGTAACCACCATAGACACTGAGGGGGGACAAGTCCCTCCCAATAATTAGAAATGGCCAAACTGTCCCCCCCAATATTTGAAATTCTTGCACTGCTCTGCTACACTCCATTACACAGCACTCAACTTTGTTGTTAGGATGGCAAAAACCTTTAAAAGTTAAATTTTTAGCCTGGTCTGCCTCAGCGGTCTAACAGTTCTCGTCATTGTCAAAATGATTGAGATGGCCAATCAAATCAAAGTAGGCAGGGTTTACTGTTCACAGAAGCAGTGTGTGAATACCAGTGCGAAGCGTCAGTTAAATGTTGAAAGAGAGTGAAGTAAGATGTAAATAGTGAAACATTTAATACATGTCAGCTGCTTTACGATAGAAAATGTTAAATGACCGACAGTAACATTCAGTGATGCAAATTACTTGACTTCTTCCTCTCTAATATGTCCATTTTGAATTAAAAATGTATGTGATTTATATAATTCCTAACAGAGTGTAATGAGACCATAAACGTTTTATGTTTTCGACATATTAGGCATTCAAATAAAAGTACATGTTTGCATATTTTAATGCAAATTAATGCAAATATTATTTGCAAATAGTTCAAATGATGATTTCTCAACTAGAATTAAACCTCAAATTTCCTTCACTGTTTCTTTATGCTTTAAAAAAATTGGTCCCCTCAATGTTTAAGACATGGTTACGGCCTTGGTGTGTGAATGTGTGATTGTGCATTTGTTTGTTTTTGGGTGTGTGTGTCTGAGTGTGTTAAGGCCAATGGCAAATCATAGTGGCATCGTTGAGAATTATGATACCGGTAGCATATGTTATGCAGAGTCTGTCTTATCACCCTATAAAGGGGCAATTGACGCAGTGTCATAAAACAATTACATTGTATATAGGCATGATAAATTGATCCCAATATTTTGTTTTTGCTCTTAGACAACCGACTCCACAAACTGGTCTCCAACATCTCCTGCCTTTATGTGGAAACATAGCACATCTGACACTGTGCTTCAGTTTTGATTGAATTTAGCCTTGTTTTCCTGTTTTATTTGTTAATGTGGAGCCAAAGTTATTTGAATATCATATCAGATAAATCACCAAAGTCTGTAATAGACTCTTACCCTTCGAGAGAAAGACACCACAGCTTTCAGACTTCACCCAAGCTCTTAAAATTATCGATCGGCCAGTCTGCTCTAGCTCAGCAATATTCGTTAATAAAACAGACAGAAATATAGTCCTTATTGTTTGGAATAATGGACATATCCGAGTTGGAACCACCCCAACAAACCCAGCGCCCCCCGTCTTGAAAGAGCAGAAGGGAGGGGGACACTTGAGACCGGCAATAACAAACAGCCACATTTAAGGTCAAAATTATCATTAGATTACAATTGATCAGGGGAACAACTGGCAAATGCTGATTACTTTAAAATTGAATCTGAAGCTTGATTGATTGCCGCCTGTAATATAATTCCTAAAGCGGGAGTTTTGATCGACAGCCATTTTAATTATTACCGCCATTGTGACTAAATGAACATGCTTTGAGATGGCAAGTCTAAAAGTGTAAAGAAAAGCGAAAAGGCAGTGCATTGATTTTTAACTTACTTCGTGCACATTTTCCCTTTTTTTTTTCCCACTGTGAATTAGCAAATATCAATGTAAATCAGATACTTTTAGCTGTTTGTTTCATAATAGTGTGTTTTGGTCATGTAAGAACAGGGTGACACGCTAATGCACTGTACTTAGCACTTATAAAAAGCGTACGTGCTGCGGCCTGCTTATGCCCAGATGTGTTTGCGTAAAAACGGCAAAACCTAGATCATTTATAGGCCACGGTTTTCAGCTCTGGGAGGAGCAAAATCATGCTGAAAGACACTATACTTGTTGTATCCTGTCTCTGCTTGAAGAAGCTGCGATAAACTACCTGCAAGGTTGCGTTTCTGTGCATATGTATACATGTATAAGAAATGTATTTTATGTGGGTGAGTTGAGGTTTGTACTGAGGAATTAAGTCACCCTGAATCATTTCTGGCAAAAGCACACAAACACAGGCACGTACACGTCACAGACCAACAGCTCAGACCAAGGGGCAGGTGGAAGTGTGCAGCTGTGTGTTTTCTCAAAATGTCAAGCCCCTGCAGTGAGCTCATGTTGGCAGTCTTGCCCTGGCGGGAAACCTGCGTGACTTTAGACCATAATGTTAGCTAGAGGAGACCGGACAGCTGGCATCCAGGTGTGAACTGCTCGTCTCATCTACATCTGGGGATGAGAGCACCTGTGGGGATGTGTCCTGACTTTCATGCCCTTATAAATATTAAGCAGCATAACTGTTTTCAACATTGATAATAATAATAATAATAACCAAATCAGCATATTAGATTGATCTGAAGTAGCACTGAAAACTTATATTTTTTCAGTGAATAATAGAGTAATGGCTGCAGAAAATTTGGCTTTGCCATCACAGGAATGAAGTACATTTTAAAACACATTAAAATAGAAAATAGTAACTTTATAAAAAAAAAAAAAGTAAAAAAAGTAAATTTATACCCAAACTTTTGAATGTTAGTGTATACTAAGAAAATGCAGCAAAATATTATATTGTGTAATGTATATATTAGGGATGGGCATTTTTGTCAGTTTTTAATTTAGAGTACTGAATATGCCTTAAAACTTAATACTCGGGGGTAGGGTGTGTGCACAGGGTGGGGTGTGTCTGTCATGGCGATTAATGGAAATATTTTAATTAATTTTTGTAACAGCGTTTTAATGTTGATAAATAAAAATGACATGAAAATGTCTATGAAAATATATATATAAAAAAACAAAACACTGCTAGACTATCAATAAAATCATTGTTTTAGAAAAAGAGACATCTAAAAGAATAGCTGCATGAGATGAAGCTGAAATTCTACAGAATATGACACCCTGTATGAGATTAATCAGATACACAACATAAATGTAACATTGCAACTTGTATCTTGTAAAACAATGTGTAACAAGTCGGTTTTCCATTTACCTAAGAAAACCTGGCAAACTACTTAACCAACCTGTCTGAGAACCAAAAAGATCGGAGAAATAAAAAACAATTTCTTTGAAAAACTAAAATCTGAATGTTTATTGTACTAAAGTCATACTGATGAATGTGTGCGTATATGTACTGTATGTGTGTTGTTTTTTCTTCCTGCCCTTGGACTGTTTTCCCACTGTTTTTAAATACTCCCATAAAGCAGTTAAGCATACAACTGATAAACGCTTGCGCTCACAATCTGTCCTTCGCATATAAACAAACATACGATTGGCTAGTACTCCCCTGTTTACACCAGGTTTACTGCACCACAGCTTCCTCTTTCGTTGTTGTAATGACTGGCCCATATTTAACGCGTCCTTCAGGCATGAAATACTTGTTGATGCTCTCTAGGCATAATTCAGAAACATGTGTAAGTGTCAGGTGAAGGGAAAGATTGCTTTGGTGAGGCTGATGAGTCAGTGGCCCAGAGGCATGTTGATCCATCTCTGGCATCCACCATACCTTCTCTTCCTCATTTCTTTACTCCCTCCAGTAATTTCCTGCTCTCCGGGTCTGTGAGCACGAGGTTTCATCAAAGAGCTCAATTTCGAAACCTCCATGTAAGGTTAAAGACAGTCTGACCAGGTGTAAATCAAATACCCGCTGAAGCATTTAATGAGCCCGGTCAGGTTGGATATTCAATCAGCCCACACAGCTAAACGACTGGAGTTGACTGATCCAGACTAATTGTTTGGTGCAGTTCAAAGACCTCTACTAATTGTTTTGGCTTACTCAGCAGGGACCACAAATAAACTTTTCGGGGTATGCTAGGATTCAACCTCCCCCACTCGGTCAAAAGAGCCATTATGCTGTACTGCCCTGGTGCTAATGCCGACACAATGGTTCCATAGGATACAGGCTTGAATGAATGTGTGCTTAAGTAATGGAACGGATTGGATTGGCCAGGAACTATTCTACTTTATCACCTGCTGAGAACACAACAATGCACCGCAAATAAGAGCTTATCTGCGGCTGTTCTTCCAACTCATTCAGCACGTCAGTCAGATATTCCCAAGCTTATCCCTCAGTAGACACAGCCTGTGTGATCGCGTGAAAAGAGAGAGCAAGCTTTTACCTGATAGCTGACTTGTGAGTTTTGTGGGGCATAACACCCAGTGTTTGGTCAGCTAATGGAGTGGACTTTATGTGTCAGTCATGCAGGGTTCGAAGCAATATGAGTAAACTCTAAAAAATGCTGGGTTAAAAACAACCCAAGTTGGGTTGAAAATGGACAAACCCAGTGATTGTTTTTTTTTAACCCAGCGTTCAGGTTTAATGTTTGCCCAACGTGCTGGGAAGTTTTATTTAACCCAACTATTGTTTAAAAATTACTACATGGCTTGCTTAAAATGAACCAAAATAGGTTGAAAATCAGACACATAATTACTAGAGGCAGCAATAATAATCAAAAGGTGAACATTTATTAATAAGCAATTTAATAAATGTTTAGTAAACTTATTAATAAATGCTCATTTATTAATAAATGTTCATTTCCAACATATTTTGGTTTCATTTTAAGCAACAAATACAGTTATTTTTAAACATTAATTGAGTTGAATAAAACTATCCAGCAGCTTGGGCAAACATTTGCTGGGTTTGTCCATTTTCAACCCAACTTGGGTTGTTTTTTTAGAGTGTAAGATTGGGAATCAAAAGGAATTTCATGATTCTGGTTCTGACTCAGATTCTTCTTAATGATTCCTGTTTCTTAATGGATTCATTAACATTTTTGAGAACAGTTGAACAAATGTATTAGCGACTGCTGCTTATCATAAATGTAATACTGCTTTGGCAAAGTTTTTATTGGCTTCTCACAAATGATTCAGTGACAGCATACTGTAAATTCAATGCTTTGACTAACTACATATTAAAGAAGCTACAAAAGCAATAATTTTGTACATTTTTTTAAAATTAATTTATTTAATGAATGAAATAAAATACCAAAAATACAAATGATTCCAACAAAACTGCTGTTTATTTTTTTACTGCACATTGTGATATGAACAATCATTCAGTAACGGTAAGCAATTCAGATTAAGTATGTAACCACTCCAAATCAGACTACACTGGTCCCATTGTATGGGACTGTGTAGCTAAACAGGAGGACAAAGGGTTATCACCTTTGACTATTGTATTCAACAAATCCATCTCCCCTGCCTGTGGCCAGAGGCAGATCAGTGCCCCCCTCTACCTCAAACAGATGTGTTTTATTAATGCGTTAGTCTGACCATAATCCCTGAAAGTATCTGGACAAAAAAGGCAATAAAAAGACATGCCAACTTCCAGTGGTTTACCAAAAGATAGCACAATGATGCATTGTTCTACCATGTGGTCATGCTTTACATATCACCGCCACGCTCGATTGTTTGTTTTCCATTTGCATGATTTTACACACTTGGTAAAATAGCTGACTGGCACTGAAATCGTGTGTCATAAAAAGGATGCCACCTGCTCGCTTTGAATCACAGTGCTGAGAAATATGACTACAAACGACAGAATTTGCTGCATGTTCATACTCTTTATCACATGTCAGTGTTTTTCTGGCAGAAAGACCCAAGTAAAGACCTTGATCTTTGTAGCGTGTAGCATAGGCCACATGTGTTTTTGCAAAAGCCCAAATTGACATAAGGGTTTCATCATATCTGCCTCTTAATGTCAACTACAGGAAGGACAGCTCATGCTACTGATAATAAGCCAGTTGAACTATGTGTTAATGTCTTTCAAGATACTAAAGCCCTGTTTCCACCTGGTATTAAGATGCGTTTTGGTCGATCAGATCACAAGGGAGACACATGCCTGTCTACAGGGTGTTTTAATCTCTTTTGACTACTTCTGTCCTGATTTCTTCAAGGGGAGGGGCCTAAAGGTGGGTAATTGAATGGGATTTTTCAGATCTTTCCATCTAATGGACGAAATAAGCTTAGCAATTTACATATGAACCCAACCGGAGACGATGGAGAACATAAGGATAGCAGCAGCTTTCGTTTCTGCTCTAAGAGCCAAAAGCAAAGTACCAAGGCAAATGAGGTGCGGTGTGTTAGAAATCAGGAGTGGTGAGAGAACATTGTGCTTGGTTCCTTTTTCATCTTCAAACCAAACTTAGGTCTTCAGCCGACAAAGTTTAATCCCATCTGGCTAGCTCACTTTCGATAATGTTTATGCATTAGCGGAGAGTAGGCAGTCTTTTGAACTTCGATCACGAGCGTCTACACTTCGAAAGCAATCCGGTCGAATGCGTTTTCAACTACAGTACCTCTGAAAGTGGTTGAAAGTGGACAAGCTCAAAATGTTTTTCACCCTGTTTACACCTGTATTTAGCGTCATCCACTTGTGATTGGATCGACGAAAAGGCTTCTTAATACCAGATGTTAACAGGGCCTATGCTGCTTGAAACAATAGATTATCATCATACAGTCTCTTCTTACAGCATTTAGCATACCAACTGTATCAAGAAGCATGGGCTTAACACATGTTCATTCTCAGCTTTTTAAGAGTTTAAGGGAATTTCTTCAGAGCAAAGTTCTCCGCAGAGTGTCATGCATGGAAATAAATTAGCTGAAATTAGGAACAGAGAATCTGCGAAACTCTTTAAACAGCTCCCAAAATCTTAGTGTCAGAAGCACGTTTTGCTCTCTCTGACATGTGAAAAAGAGTAAGATCATCACAGAAAAGCAGCCCTGCCAAGTCTTTACAGTCAAGATTGGAATTGATTATTCTGGCCAACTGCAAACCAGGCATTTGAATGCTCTGCCTCCATTCTCTTCCATAAAGGACTGGATTTGATCTTTTAAAGGGTCTCAACGCTTCATGGTTTTAAAGCAGTGCTCTTTACTCTTTTATCAGATCCATGCTCCTTGCATAAGGATGGAGGTTTTTACTCCAGCATGCTTGTGGACTGTGGCAGAGAGCAATGCTTTGAGCGTGCTCATCTTGTCTGCTTTAATGAATGGGCGTTTCCGCTAATGCTTTGAATAGATTCATGCTGGACAAGTAAATAATGACAGACCTCCGGGCCTCCGGAATGGACTCCACACTAAATTATCCCCCCTTTGCTTATGTCTTTATCTAATTGAATGGATGAGCATGGTTCATAAGCACGTCCATAATATGTTTCACTGTATGTCAATAGAATGATAGCTTAAGTTTAGCTTGTTGCTATTTTTGCTAGTGTAAAATGTGTAGCGTTGGCCCAATCTGTGCTTTATGGCTCATTAACTGCAAAGGAACAATGAAAATAATCAAGCATTTCATCTTGTTGTTTAAACAAATCTCTTTGATTAATTGCATTTTAATCTCGATTTCAGTTTGATTAATGACTTTATGCCAAAATAAATTTTGTCTCACTAGTTTGGTCCAGGCGTATTATTCATGGTGCTCTGAGCGAATCATCTCATAACATGCAGCAACAAGTTCAAAATCACTAGATGAGCAGAGATTTAATCATGAGCATTTGAATAAGCTGATTCAATTTTTAGCAAACATACGAGCGGTTGTACTGAGCCGTGTATTGTTTCCCAGTTGGAAACCTGTGTGAGGAAAAAAGTCCCCTGCTGAGAGATCACTTCACTGCTGGATTGGGAGAGCAAGTCGAGAGGTAAAGAGTGAGAGAAGTGAAAATTGAGTAACAAGACAAGATAAGACCAAAAAGAGGATCATGAGGAAAAGCAACATGTGAAGAAAACTAAAAACAAGAAAGAATAAATAGGAGTCAACAGCACCTTTCCCAGACAGCGGCTGTTAAAAAGCAAGGTTTGACTTTGACAGTCTATAGTAAACTAGAGCTGATCGATATTGGAAAATATTGACATTGAGATATTGTTTTTCTGCAAAATATATTATGATATGGGAAAAAAAACAATTAACCCGAAATCAGGCTCAAACCGGTTGGCTTAGTGCGATTATGAAATCACAAAGCCTGCAATATTTTTTTTTTTTTATGTTCAGCTTGTCCGCTCTGTGATCAGTAGTAAATGCTGCTCCATCTGAAAGCACTGCAAGTTTGATTCTCTTATAAAATGCATTTGAAAAAGCAACACACATCGAACATCTTTCCAAACATGAGAAGCATTTATGAACCTCTTGTCCAGCAAAAGACAACATTTAATAACACGTTTTTACTCCAAACTCACTTAATAATGTCAGTCGAGTGTTTGAAATAACATTCTTCTGTGAGACGATGTGGCTTCTTCCACAGAATAAGACACACAACATATTATTTCATAGTATTCTATTCAGTGATAAAGGCTATGTCGAATAGCATTGAAGTATAAATATACTTTATTATCATGAAATTACCCGAGAAGGCTGGAAGAATTGTCGTAGTCGTGTGTTTATTAGTCATGTTTAATCAATCAAAGTGTTTCAATCTTCTGTTTATTCAGCTACAGCGATAGTATGATGCCCATAGAGATCTGCGGGGCATATTTGGAGTTTCTGCGCGAGAGCACCCTCTGGCTTTCAGATGGAGCAGCATTTACTACTGATCACAGAGCCGTGCTTCACTGAGAAGCTGCGCATAAAAAATAGCTGCCTTTGCCAAATCGTGTGTGGTTTAATTTCGATTAATCAGGAAGCGCGGCATTTACACACATTTAGCTCACGACAAGTAAATGAACGAAGCTGCTCTGAGATGCCTGAACAGTTTATCATAAGCGTGCATCTAATGAGCAATCTTCACTCTGAAACTGGCAGGGCATATATTTATTTAATGAAATCACAGCCTTCATGATTTGATTATCCGATTAAGCCATATTGCAATATCAGTTATATTTCGATATATTGTGCAGCTCTACAATAGGCTCTTCAAGTTTTCTTCGAGACATCCACAGGTATTAACATACCAGCAGTCAGGCACCAGGACTGCATGGTGACTGCCAGCCTCTAATCCCACAATATTGTCAGCTTCTCTAATTCTCCCCAGACTACTGACCCTCACGACCTAGTAATCCAAGAAAGGCGCATAAACACAAGAATCGGGTTGCTTTGCGACGTGCTGTATAAATGCAAAGGTGGGGCACACCACAATCACACACACATGCATACAAACATATACAACATTACTGAAAATTGTGAGTTCAAAGGTCACATTATTTTCGTCAAGAGGCAGCTGATGGGTGGCAGTGTGGAGCAATGACGTTCCAGAAATCTTCACGTACGCTGTACGTGGTTGCAACTGCATCGGGGCCCGGGGGTTAACAGAAAGTTTGTGAAGGTTACATTTGGTCGTACAGATCTCCTTTCACTATATCAAGCCTTTTAGAGGTGACGCCAAAGGCCACAAAGCTATAAAGCACCAAAGGTGGGGCACAGTAACCCTATCACGTCAGCATTGTGCCGCACACAATGAGAGCTGCTTAATGTGTAAAAGAGGAGCTACGCAGGATGTTTTTGTGATATTTTTCTGCATTCTTTGAAGTAATTCTCAAAATACTCAAATGAAGTAATATTCCTGGTTCAATATGAGTTAACTTCAGTTGACAGCACATAATGTTGACAATTTTGATTTGTTCCTCCTTTCCTTTAAAAAAAAATACAAAAAGCTTACAATGGAAGTGAATGGGACCGTTGTGTAATCATTAAAATACTCACTGTTTAGTAGTAGCCAATGGAAGTCCTATTGGCTTTTTGTAGAATGAACCAAACTTCTGGGTTCCTGCAAAAATCCGTCATCCCTGCAGCACTTTATAAACATTATGCCACAAATGCTCTTGATTGAGTTTAACTTGTATTGAACCCCAAATATTCCTTTAATAAGAGAAGTGAGACATTATGAGAGCAAACCTTCAAAAACCTGCAAGATACTCGGCTGGTGGAGGAGCCTCGGGATCAGAGCATCCAAAGCTTGTCAAAACACTGCCCAGGTTTTTCAATTTCTACCCTTGATCCTTGCAATACCGTGAGCTAAGCGTTGGAATGTCTTCCTTTTCAAACACAAGGCAAAACGTGAAGTTTATTTGCTATGAAAATAACCCCACAAACCTTTTTTTTTCTCTCCCTCTAAATCAGGCATTGACTCTCAGGGGTGTGCTCAGCTGGTGATAGGTCAGGCTTCAGAGAGCCCCCCGAATCAATGCCAAACCACGGTGCTTTCTTACGAGTGCTTATGCAAGTCCTATTGAAATACGTGGCAGCTCGGCCGCAATGATGGATCGCGGTGGGCTTATATAACCTGGCAAAACAAACTTGCACATCAAAGGCATCTTGTGCACAGTTTGATGATTTCCCTTGTTGCTTCATGCTACATGTGTCTCACTCTCTCTTGTTCTGTCGCTTCCTCAATAGAAGTCCAGAGGAGTCCTCGTCTGCCTTGAGGGGACGGGATAAGCTGGCCTGTAATCCCCCTTCATCTTTGCTGGCTTTTTCACCTGTATACCGATTCTGTGCCTCTGAGCCAGCCCCGCGCGGCCCTGTAATGAGAGCAGGGCCCAGCGCTAGTTCGGCCTGATTTATCGTCTACCTGTATTGTTCTCAGCATCTTCAAAGCAGCCCTTTGAGACATGCCCTCAAAATAAAGCTGCAACCGCAGTCATCCCACTGACTCATGCGTCTTACTCACATTGCCAGGGAAAGAGGGGTAGAAAGAGTGAGAACTTTTCTGGCACAGTATGGAGTGTCCTTTTTATGCCTGTCTGATTTTTCATGGGTGTGTTTTTTGAGTGTTTTTGTCAGGGTGCCTTCACCATACAGTGTAACATGAGAAGAGTTTGAGTGAGAACGGTGTTAATCATTAACCGCCTGTTTTCTGTACTCCAACAGGCATTTTAGACATGGCCTGTGGTGCCAGGGTCTGGTTTCATTAATTATTAATGACTTCTTTACTTTCATACCAGAGTCTGTGACCCTTTGAGCTTGACCACTGTGTAGCCCTCAGGTGCTCCATTCATTTTCAGGTTACTCTAGGTAAACTCTAACTTGTTTAAACTGATAATTAAAAGGATATTTCACCCAAAAAATTTAAATTCGGTCATTATTTATCCCTCATGTCATTTCAAATCTACAGAACACAGTGAAGATGTTTTAAATATGAAGTATGAAGAATATTTGTCACCAAACAGTTTTGGTGACCGTTAACTTCTATTGTGTGGACATTTCTCAGAATATCGTCTTTTGTGTTCCACAGAATAAATAAAGTCATACTGATTTGGAACAACATGAGGGTGAGTAAATGGTGACAGAATGTTCATTTTTGGTTGAACTATCCCTTTAATTTTCCCTTTAAATTCTTTGTTTACTCGCTCAAGTGGTGTTCCAAACCTCTTTGACTTGCTTCCTTCCATGAAACACAAAATAATAATCTTTTTAGTATAATTAANTCAGGGATTTTGGAAAAGTCCCGGAGAGAAGTGAGGCGTTTACCACTTCTAGGACATCTGCTTCTAAACAGTTAAACACGCTTTTGAAAAAAGATGTGGGAAGTGTGTCAAGGGCGCAGGTTGATGTTTTAAGGTGCTGTACTGTTTCTTCCAAAATTTTACCATCAATTTCTTCGAAAACAGACATAATAGCTGCTTTCTCAGGTAGTGATCTGTTCTGTTTTAAAAGTACCTTTAAGACTGGGGAAAAATCACCATAAATGTATCATGAAAGTAGTTTACGTTTTTTTGCACTATATTCCAAATCCTACTTTTGCAAGAAACAAAAATTTAAGTCATTCTTTAAAATCTCTTTGGCAAGTTCATGAGAGCTCATGAGAGAAATCCAATTCATGAATGAATCATTATTTTGAATTAGAACTTCTAAATGAATCAGTTGATCCAGTTTACATACTACTGTTCAGAAGTTTGGGGTAAGATATTTTTAATTCACTTTTATTTAGGAATGATGCATTAAATTGAACAAAAGTGACAGTAAACATATTTTAAAAAAAAAAATAATAATTAAGTAAATGCTGTTCTTTTAAACGTTCTATTCATCATTGTATCCTGGAAAAATGTATTACGGTTTCCACAAATCTATTAAGCAGCATAACTGTTTTCAACATTGATAATAAGAAATGTTTCTTGAACATCAAATCATCATATTAGAATAATATTTGAAGGATCATGTGACACTGAAGACTGGAGTAACGATGCTGAAAATTGCGCTTTACATTCACAGGAATAAATTATAATTTTGAAAATGTATATAAAAATAGAAAAGAGTCATTTTAAACTGAAATATTTCAATATTACAGTATTAATATTCGATATTACTGTTTTTACTTCCATAAGAAGCCTTTCAGAAGCCTTTTTTAAATATAATGCATGAGCTGTATAGAACTTTATATATAGACCTTTTATTTTACGTATATATTGATGACTTATGTCATTTTGGAGCTTGACAGCTCCATTCACTTTGATTATATTGAGTAAAGCAGTCAAATTAGTCTTCAAAATTTCTCCTTTTAGTTGAGCTATCCCTTTAATTATAGTCAAAAGATTTTCTTAAAGGGGATAAAGGGGGATTATTTTCTTAAATAAGATGTTGATGCATTGTGCAGAAATACTCTAACATTCACAACACAAGGCTTCTTCCCTCAGTGCCTATTTGGTTTCAACAACTTGGCCTGCCCTGATGAATGACACCGTGAACTATGCCAATCATAACAGAGATACAATATAGTAGATGATATACAAAACAGTCTTAAAGGTACAGTTTTCAGAAATGGATAGTTAATTCTGAGGGTTATGTAAATGCTAATTATAACTGTTGGACTTCAGGGTAAAAAAAAAAAAATGCTACAGAAGTGTTATGAATATTGCCCCTTTAATATCTTAGGGATCATACAGCCTCTCTGAAACTTCCATAACTCCACAGGTTGTAGAGATCCCAGCCAAACAAAGCTGGCCTCAATCGGAGCTCTAACAGAGCAACAGCAAGCCCAACGTTCCTCACAGTTTCCCATGAATTCCTGCCATCTGTGAGCACAGCCGTCAGAATGCGGCAAGGATGATCCAAGCACCATGGGAGAAAACATGCAACTGCATTGGCCAGGATGAAACAGTAGATGCCGAGCTTAGATAGAGCTTTATTGTGTGGGGCCGAAGTCACTTTTTTCCCCCAAGCATCTAACTCACAAATTGTTTTTGGCATGGTGAACTTGAGGCCAGTCTTCTGGAAAAAACGGCAGTGCTGCAAAATTCATACTCAGATTATGTGCCACCAATGTGGTATTGAGAGCTTCTGGTTGTTGCCAGGTAGAATTCCATTTGTTTAAATTGTCAATGTGTTTCTGCTTTTGTTACCAGAGTTTTGTGGGAGATTCCTTCAGCTGTGGGAAACATGAAAGAGGCTACCGGTTGGAAGTTACAAGCACCAACCCACGTCGGGACTACTTCCATGGACGGTTCCGGAACATTCTTCTCACTTCCATAGCCGTGGTGCCCATCCAAAACCACACTGTGGTCAGCCTAGGCACAGCTGAGGGACGCGTCATCCAGGTGAGACATGTTAGCTTTAGATTTTTTTTCCACAATGTATTTTGAAAACCATATAGTTCCAATTTTAGAGTGTCGATACTAGTATATGTAAATGAACATTGTGTACTCTTTCTCCGTGTTACATCCACTGGATGAGGCAAAACATGCATCATCCAGCTGACTTTTGACAGCAAACTTGAACTTGCACATTTTTGTATCCCTGCCCACGGACAGTCAGATCAGCAGGGAAAAGTGTATTGTGGTTGTTGAAGTTTTTGGCAAAAGGGAACGCCACAGCCCTTTTTTCTGTTTTATCTAGACATGTAGCAAATATTTCAAAAACATTTCACATTTCAACTGCATCGACAGCCAAGTTTTATTAAAAGCCCATCTTGTCAGTGCTGAATTCCCCTTTAAAACTGTTAAAGCTAAACTTTTTCATAACGTTTGGATAAGAAAGTCAACGTTTAGATTGAATTTATAAGTCCAAGTGCTAGAAAAGGTATGACTGGCCTCATTCTGGGAAAAGAAACAGTAAAGCATTTGCAGAATCTAAATTTAAAACCGAATATTTTTATCAAAGTCCTGTTGTTGCCAGCACTATTTCCCTGTTTTATTGTGCATGCAAATAAACTCAGGATATGAGTACGTGACTAGTGAAAACCGCTCTGAATGAAGGAAAATGCAGGTGCCAGTGGCAGGTTGGGAAATATGGTATTTTCCTGTTTGCATTTGAGTCACCTTTGACCTCTGAGCAGCACTGTACCAGATCTCCAATCTAAAAAGCACACAAAGTGAAACTTTGGCCTATCAATGTTTTCTCAACATGCTCATTGTGCAGGAGTGGCACAGACCCAAATATTGAATCTGTCCTGCATGAGCTCCAAAAATGAGACTATTTGCTCGCGGAAGTGTTAGATAGAGACTTGTGGTATTTTGTAAATACCTCAAGAAAATGTTTGAGAAATGAGTGGCGAGAGAAATAGTGACAGCTGCACGGAAGCGTGGCGGAGGAACCGAATGGTACGTTAATAGTAAGCACTAGGCTTCGATGACACGTCCTCACATGGCATTTTCTTGGAACGGCTGCAGCTGTCGTCCCCTCTCTCTCTCCTCCTTTTTTAAATTTTTTCCTCTCAACTTTTTCTCGCCTCTTTTGTCTGGATGTTGAGGCCTGGTTAGGGGTGAGTGCTAGTCCAGCTGTCTCATTTGAAAAAGAGAGAGAGTTTTTTCAAAGACAAAGAGAGTGGGTGAGTGTTTAAGAGGCCTTGACAATGAGAATGCAAAAAAAGATGTGAGAAAGACTGATGAAGTTAAATAAAATATGGAATGCAAGTAAGTAGTGGGTAATTGTGTAAATGAAAGTTTCAAGAGCCCCACAAGCTTTTTATAAGGTTGGGAAGAGGGGGGCTACAGGGTAGAAACAGTCCCAGTGGCCCTTATTCTGTATGAGGAAGTGCTCCCACTCTGCCACACTCTCGGTGAGAAAAACTCAACACCTTGCCTTGTGTTTGTGAGCAGGACTTCCCTTACATACACAATGAGCTGTAATTCACACGGTTATTAGGGCTCCGCTGTGTGTATTTTTCCCTAGAGTGTGTAACATTCCTCCTTCAATAACGGGCCCATTTGTAGCCATTTTCCTCCATGCCCGGGCTTAATTAAGCCTGGCTTAGCTTGGTCGCTTCTGGGACTCAAAATCCTTTTATGGCTAATTGCTATTGGAAACTTTCTGGGCCACGTGAAACTCGCCAAGTTTTACCTCTGGGTTCTTGTTTTGGAATCGTGAATATCAAATTTCCACAGCATCAACAAACAGAATAATTATTTTTAAATATTTAAATCTTAAAATAATTATAATTTACTTAATATATAATATATATTTAATATAATTATATTTAATATATATTAGAGGTGTAATGGTACACTTATTCGTACCGAACCATTCGGTACAGAGCTTTCGGTACTGAATGCATTACATTGCAACATTAAGGTCTCCTGTTTGAGAACACTTTGGTTTCCAGGTGAATTACGACATCGGACAAAGACAGGTGGATAAGACTAAAGCAGTATACGACGAATACAGCATTGTTGCTTAACCACCAATAATCGCAATAAGCTCTGCGTTTTGTTACTTTCGATAAGAAACAAAGTGTGATCCTTCAAATTCTGTCCACAAAATCACGAAATTTAAACAGAAAGTGCCGTTTTGATGCGCTTTGATGTGGCGCGACAGATTGCTGTATAGGCGCCTCAGTTCAACCGGAGCGCGAGTGAACGCGACCATCTCTTCCTCTTTAATACTAGTCACAGAATAAACATGAATGAACATCTGAAGGTATGTTGAAAGATACAGTACAACTTACTGAAACGGTCATATCTCATGTAATCGCTCAATCAGACATTAATAAAACAGCTTGTAAACAATATGTCATGTAGCATTTACCTCAGAAATGCCATTCTGTGTCTACAGCTTGTTAGTTCGCCAGAGAAATGAACTCTTACGCTTAATATGTGCATCGTATTAGCCTATATATTCATTATATTTTACTTAATCTGTTAGTGATGTCTAGATTATTTAATGTATCTTTAAATAAATCCGTTGTGAAACTGTGTAGAAATGATTGTATTTCAACAACGAATTGGAGTAAAACATAATTTTATAATTAGATTTAGAAGTTAATGCAAAAACTGTCTTATGTGCAGCTTACATGTTTGCATACAATTTGTTATTTGAGTGTTGATTATTATATCTAAAAATAAATAGCGATTGAATTTAGGCTAATATTTTGGGCTCCGTTGTTAACCTTATATATAGTAGCATAATGTTCAAGTAAGGGCTCCCTACATAGTTTATAGCATTAGCAGAGATCTTTTTTTTTTATCCTTAAGGAACTTTTAGTAATAATTTAATTTAATATTTAAAGACAGAGACACAATTTGTTCAGTAAAAGCAATTTTATATTTAGTTTTCTCCCCACCTGCTGTACCGAACCCGTACCGAACCGTGACTTCAAAACCGAGGTACTTACTGAACCATGAGTTTTGTGTACCATTGCACCCCTATATAAAATATATATATTAATATTAATGCCTTGTTCCTGTAAATCTGCAAATACATAGAGCTTGCATGAGCTACATAGTAAAAACATTTTGTCAGGTAACCTAAACAATGCACTACATGTGGTAGCACCTAAATTAACTGATTTTATTCATGAAATAAAACAATATTGTGACTGAATTGCCTTGACTACATTGCTTTGCTCCAGTGAAAGATCATGCAGTAATGGCTCTTTAAGGTAACAACTGCACATTTTCACTTTTTACAGTCCAATCTGATATGTTACTAAAGATTAGGCTTTTAAAACAGACCACAAAAGGAGTCACATTAATGCACTATAGTGAGTGAGATGGAGATATGTCATGCACACCATCCTAAAATCACTAAAACCACAGTAATGACATACTCTCCACCACCAGATGCCCCATGCTTGAAGCCCAGGGCTATTAATGATGTGATCCACTGATCGCTAATGGAGCACAAGCACTATTCAGACGTAGTCTGTCTTGGAGGCCTGTAATTGCAATGTAACCATGATAAATGTTAGTCCAGGTGTGTGGATGGAGCCACTGTTCTGACACCTCCCAACATGCCATATAGACAGAGGTCTTTACGTCTGCACTTGCCTACGGGCCTAAGCTTTTGTCTGTTCCCACTCCTTGCCATCAACCACAGTCATCGCAGTTCAATCTGTCATCTTTTACCCTGAAAGGCAGAGACACCGGTTATTACAGTATCCATAGCAAAGCAGAGGCTGTCCCCCCTTTAGATTGCTCCCTCCTTTGATTCTTCCTCTTTCCCAAGGAAAGTTCCACACATGATCTGTAATTTAATGTTTTATAACCTGGTAGGAAAAAATAAAAGGGTTTTGCACCAGCTCCAGCTCATGCAGAATGTTTGGTTTTCAGGAATAAGATATTGTATTGTTGCATTTTGTTTTTTGTTTTGTTTTATTTTATTTATTCACCCCAAAATCTTTTATTTTATTTTATTACAGTAATGGAAATTTTCACATCATTTCTTTGTACTGTATTTGGGGGCAAAATATCCTTAATTGTCATAAAAAAAAGGTCATACTGCAAAATATCTTAATGTCCTTAAAGCTGCTGTCCGTAACTTTTTTTTGTGTTTAAAATTTACAAAAATTATATAATTAGAATGTACAACATGAATCCATTTTCCAAACCGTGTTTTTGTCTTACCTTGAATCATAATGGTACACTTATAATAAGTGTTTATATTTGGACTATTTCAGACTGGACTGGTAGGACCCGCTGCAGAGTATCACAATAACTGCGTGACTCGCCATAGGCATACACGGAGAAAAGTAGCTCCGGACACAATGTTCTTCCGCAAGATGCATGCAGTTCTGTTTATTAACCGCTAGAGGGCCAAAAATCGCGGACTGCAGTTTTAAATAGAATTCATTTTATGAAAGAAAAAAAAAATTAAGGAAAGATTGGACCGATGTCAAGATGTGACCTTCTATTGACCTGTTCCAGAATGTGTCTTCTATAAATAGCTTACACCAGAACCACAAGGTTTAAATCATTTAATAGCGGCATTTAATCATCTATTGTGGAATGCAGTCTTATTCCAGTAAATGATAAACATGCTGTTAAGGTCTTTTTGTAAACATTAAGATTCTCTATTAAGGTCCTGCATTTACTGCTTAGGCTTTTGATGTGAAAGGCCACCCATTTTTGCTGGCATCCTCCACAGGTGGTGGTTTCCCGCTTTGGCAAGACTGAGCCGCATGTGGAATTCCGCTTGGACACGCTCCACGTGTCCTCAGAGATGGCCCTGCTGTCTCCACAGCGTCACGATGGCTCCTTATTGTTGGTAACAGGAAACAAGGTGAACGACACAGCCATTCTTAAAATGTCTTAGGGAAATGGGTCAAACATTTTCAGGAAAATCACTAGTGAATAGATAGCCAACACACTGGTGATTTAAGACTAACTGATATAGTAAACAGGGTATGACTGCAACAGAGAAACAAAGAGACATCAGTAAGTAAAGTCTCCTCTGAAAAATGTTGTCAACACATTGCTTTAGATAAAATCATCTGCTAAATGATTTAAAATGTGATCTCGTTTGTGCGTGCCTCTCAGGTCTCTAAGGTTCCTCTGATAGGCCCTGGATGTGAACAACTGTGGACTTGTAGCTCTTGTCTCTTGGCCCCAGCCTTCATGGGTTGCGGATGGTGCAAGACCACTGATCGCTGCATGAGGGCTCCTCAGTGCTCCCCCTCCCAGTGGATCCAAGACTCCTGCCCCCTCCTCATAACCACGGTAACCACCCCGCCTTGTCACAAACAACATTACCATGGTTTTAAAGCAGCTAATAGCACATAGCTAATAGAATAAGTGCTTTCTAAGTACAGAGAGCACATATGAAACTCTGACCTTCATTGATATTTTCCGGGATAAGCACTGATGCAAGGATTTCAAGGACCTCTGGTCTTCTTTTAAAGAAGTAAATTGATTCTAAATATCAGAAAGAATTTGTTTGTCCTTCTGTTCCTCCTCTAAATCCATGCAATGCTGCAGAGCAGCCTGAGCAATATTTGTATTTGTGTAAGAGCTCTTTGCATATGATAAGTGGTGCTCTGAACACTTAATTATTAACTCTGAGACAAAATGAGGCCTTGTCATCCATGTGTTCAAAGCAACACCATCTGCTTATCAATAAAGAACATCTCAGAACCAGGACATTCAGAAACCAAATAGAAAACAAAAAATAACAGGGTTTTGCAACAGCTTCAGCTCATACAGAATGTTTGGTTTTCAGGAATAAGGTATTGTTTAATCTCACGTTTTTTTTTTGTTTTTGTTTTTGTTTTTATTTTATTATTTTTTTTATTTATCTCAGATTCATAAAACTGTTGTGTTGTGTTGTTGTGTTGTTTTGTTTTGTTGACCCCAAAATCATAAAATGGTTTAGTTTTTAGTTTATTTATTTATTTATTTTGCTGTGTTGTTTTGTTTTGTGTTGTTTTTTGTTTAGTTTAGTTTAGTTTAGTTTNTATGATAAGTGGTGCTCTGAACACTTAATTATTAACTCTGAGACAAAATGAGGCCTTGTCATCCATGTGTTCAAAGCAACACCATCTGCTTATCAATAAAGAACATCTCAGAACCAGGACATTCAGAAACCAAATAGAAAACAAAAAATAACAGGGTTTTGCAACAGCTTCAGCTCATACAGAATGTTTGGTTTTCAGGAATAAGGTATTGTTTAATCTCACGTTTTTTTTTGTTTTTGTTTTTTGTTTTACATAAAACAGTTGAATTTTGTTTTATTTTATTTTATTATTTTTTTTATTTATCTCAGATTCATAAAACTGTTGTGTTGTGTTGTTTTGTTTTGTTGACCCCAAAATCATAAAATGGTTTAGTTTTTAGTTTTTTTATTTATTTATTTATTTATTTTGCTGTGTTGTTTTGTTTTGTGTTGTGTTTTGTTTAGTTTTTTGTTTAGTTTAGTTTAGTTTAGTTTAGTTTAGTTTAGTTTTGTTTAGTTTTGTTTTGTTTCATTACATTACAAAGAAATTATGCGATTTCCATTACTGTATTTGGGGGGAAATTATCCTTAATTGTCATGAAAAGAAGGTCATACTGCAAAATATCTTAATGGTAATTAGGACATTCAGAAACTATATAGAAAACAAAAATGTTTTACACACATATTATGAATAAAGTTATCTGGGCATGTTAAACTGGGATACGTGAAGTATATTACCATTGGAAAAACTGACACACTTCACCTTTAATGTTCTTAACCTCAGCTGGTGGCTCAACCTAAAGGGCAATTTTAACACATGAGAGTAAAGCACAAAGGAAGACAGGAAGGTTGTTTTGTTCTCTGTTTTTGTCTCTGTCACCATTTACTGGAAGACCCCCTACCTTGTCCATACAGCCAAAACAAATTATTGTCAGTGGTTACCAACCTCATGAGCAGAGAAAATGCTTGGCATAAAGACACACAGCTGGAGGGTAGACACTGAAAGAAAAATCCTGTCACAGTTTGACCTCACAGCTTCTTTCTTTTTCTAGATTTCTCCTTCCTCTGCTCCACTCGGAGGCCACACCAATGTGACAATCTGTGGCAAAAACTTTGGTTTTAATAAGAAAGACCGCTTTGATGCCAAGCTGATCAATGTGGTGGTTGCTGGAACAAAGTGTAAATTGGAGAGGAAAGACAGTAGCAATAATCGGTAAGTATTTGTGAGGCTTATTAAAAATACTTTTGCACTGTTAGTTAGTTGTAAATGAATAAACATTGCACTCGAAGGTAAGCAAATCCTCTTGCACTCTGTGTAAATACAACTTCAGAAACACACACTAGGTCACATTCTCAACATAGTGCTCGTGTTGCAACCCTGCAGAACATTAAATTGGTCTGCAAAAGTGCTCTTTTGTGCATCTCGGCCTTCCATGTCAAACTATAGTACCATTAAGACACAAAACTCATGAGCTTTTGTGCCCCCGGACATACCACCCTACAGCCTTCCTATTGTGAGAGGAAAGGAGAAATTCCCTCGGAGAATAGCTCCTGTGTAGTTTCTGCCGAGTAGTAGGGTAATCATTAAATTAGTTTGGACTAATAGCCTGCTTACTCCACTAGTTTACAACCACGTCTTGTTCACTGTTTTTGTGGCGGGAGATGTTTATGTCTTTGTGTTGTATGTCAGGTTGGTCTGCGGACTAGATCATGTGAACGCATCCAGCATTGACTCTGTGGTCAGGGTGCGCAGTGGCAAGGAACAGGCTCAGAAAGACGGTTTCTCATTTGTGGTAAGAATCCTCACAAATCACAGTATAAGTACTTCAACACACATTCGAGTTATGTATTTTTGACTTTATTCCAGTGTTGCGGTTTTCATAGTGCACAAGGACCCAAGGATCTTATTCT
Source organism: Anabarilius grahami (assembly GCA_003731715.1). Lineage (NCBI taxonomy): Eukaryota > Metazoa > Chordata > Actinopteri > Cypriniformes > Xenocyprididae > Anabarilius > Anabarilius grahami. The sequence goes on along the minus strand of RJVU01047120.1, from coordinate 6,666,832 downwards.
ATTCTTTTTTTTCCCCCCACTTATTTGGAGGTTACATGGTGTCCTAACCAGTGGCAAATACATTTTCTATCTACACTATAAGCGAAATCTTGCCATAAAGTGACAAAATATAAACCAATTGGCGTGTTTGTGTAATATGTAATCAGATATGTGGACTTTTGGACCAATGAGATTTAAACCGCATTGGGGCTCTCTAGCATGATATAACAAAAATAAAAACTGATGCTAATGTCATGAATGTTATTACTGTCAAAGACCCTTAATGTGTGATTTAGTTTTATTTTACTAACACAATGTTTTATCTGTCTAGAACCCAGTTATCACAGAGATCTTCCCAGAGTTTGGACCTAAGTCTGGTGGAACAATGCTCACTATCAGGGGTTCATTCCTGGACAGTGGAAATTTGCAAATGGTTACCATGGGAAACGCTACCTGTGTGCTGCAGAGGTTTGCATGTTTACAAATATACTAAGAGTCTTAGTATATTTTATAATTCATTTAGAAACACTTTAACATTTTTTTTCTTACATTTTTAGAGTTTTAAATTAAATGTACATTTTTAATATACAGTGTGTGTGTGTTTGTGTGTATATATATATATATATATATAATATACACACACACACACACACACAGTTTAGGTTTTGGTTGATTGTGGGGACTTTCCATAGGCGTAATGCATTTTATACCGTACAAACTGTACATTCTATCCCCCTACACTACCCCTATCCCTAAACCTAACCATCACAGGAAACTGCATACCTTTACTTTCTCACAAAAACATAATTTAGTATGTTTAATAATCCATTTATATTCCCCACAATGTGGTTGAACTCAGGTTTATATTACATCGTGGGGACGCACAATGTAATATAAACAAGAACACACACACACACACACACACACACACACACACTGTATATAAAAAATATACTGTGTGTGTGTGTGTGTATGTATGTGTATATATATATATATATATATATATACACACACACACACACACAGAGTATATTTTTTATATACAGTGTGCAAAAGTCTTAGGGACGTCAGTATTTTCACCCCCCAAAAAGGTTTTAAGCCAGTTATNACACACACACACACAGTTTAGGTTTTGGTTGATTGTGGGGACTTTCCATAGGCGTAATGCATTTTATACCGTACAAACTGTACATTCTATCCCCCTACACTACCCCTATCCCTAAACCTAACCATCACAGGAAACTGTGCATACCTTTACTTTCTCACAAAAACATCATTTAGTATGTTTAATAATCCATTTATATTGTGGGGACACAATCTGTGTCCCCACAATGTGGTTGAACTCAGGTTTATATTACATCGTGGGGACGCTTGGTCCCCACAATGTAATATAAACAAGAACACACACACACACACACACACACTGTATATAAAAAATATACTGTGTGTGTGTGTGTATGTATGTATATATATATATATACACACACACACACACACACACACAGAGTATATTTTTTATATACAGTGTGCAAAAGTCTTAGGTACGTCAGTATTTTCACCCCCCAAAAAGGTTTTAAGCCAGTTATTTATATCTTTTGCTGTAGTGTGTTTAGAAATATCTGTAGTGTAGTGTGTTTAGAAATATCAGTTCAGATTTCTAAACATTCATTTTGCCATTTATGAGATTTTTGTATGCACAAGGAGTCTGACAACAGCCCGTGCTCCACACTGAGATCTGATCTCACCATTATCAAATCCGTCTGTGATTGCATGAAGAAACAGATGAAACTGAGACAAACTAAATCCAGAAGACCTGTGGCCGTGTCTCCAAGACGCTTGAAGAAACCAAAATCTCACTGGATTATTACAATTAATGGCAAAATGAATGTTTAGAAATCTGAACTGATATTTCCTACTGACACATTACAGCAAAAGATATAAATAACTGACTTAAAGGTGGCGTATCCATTTTTTTCAACTACGCTGTTGGACATTATTGATATTTGAAATCAGTCCAAACAAACTCACCCCTCTCTTCATTTCTCCGCCTCCAAAACTCACACTCCAATCCTAACCACCCTGCTCCAAGTCTCGAACCCGGCCCGTCCTCTTCTGGCATGCGAGGCGAGTGCACTATCAATGGCGCTAAACACAGCATTCTCTAGCGGTCGTTAGTGTGCAGTGGTTTACCTGCAGAACTCTCACTATCTGGCCACTGTTACACACGCAATGTGAGAGTGGGTGTCTCTGTATCACAACTGACGTGCAACAAAATGCTTCATGAAAAATAAAGTGCAATTGATGAACAAACGACAAAGAAAGCACAAAAAATGAACGTACAGTACACAAGAGTAAATACAAATGAGAGTTTGTTTTTAATTGCCACAAGCACAGCAGCTCCAGACAAGCATGACACTCAAACCCAGTTACTCATATGAAAAGCGGGTTCAAAGCAGCCTCTGCGTCTGTTTTCAGGTCTTCCCACTTTGTTCTCTCCAGCGCTGGAAAGCTTTTCTAATATTTACGCAGGTCCTAAAGCACTTGCACAGTCATAAACCTACTTTCCAGTGATATTCTTTTGAGCTATTTTGAATTGTCTCATCATTTCTCTTTCTGTGGTTTTTTTCTTGCTTGTTCTCTGTCATCGACCGTCATACCCCCCTAATGTTGATTGGTTAGACGTTTGATGTTGGTATCGGCCCGACTAACTTCCAAACAGTTTATTTGAAAAAATGGATACCCCACCTTTAAAACCTTTTTGGGGGTTGAAAATACTGACGTGCCAAAGACTTTTGCACAGTACTCTGTGTGTGTGTGTGTGTGTGTGTACA
>RJVU01047120.1:6646718-6663965 GCA_003731715.1 Anabarilius grahami | reverse complement strand
CCATTTATTATGTATTTAAACTTCTTCATCCATTTGGAAACAGATTTTATGTAAAAAAAATGTTTGTCTATTCAAGTTTCTTCAGACTTTCAGGCGTTTTTTTATTAATTTTAATAATATTTTTTTGAAAATAATGTCTTTTTGTTCACAAGCAAAACGCCACTATTATGTTTACAGTAGGTGTCTGTTTAAAACATTTTGTTTGTGTGTTTTTGCCTTTCTGCAGTATTTCGGCCACAATGTTGACTTGTCGGACACCACCTCGGACACCACCTCAGCCATCACCATCCCAACACAAGGTACAGCTGCACATTGATGGAGTAATTCGTGAAGCTCCTGTCAGCTACACCTACAACGAAAACCCACACATCTCCAGCGTCCAGCCCAAGCATTCCTTCATCAGGTCAGCCCCGCAGCCAACATTTAGCTGCTTAACATGTGCTTGAAGTTGGGGTTCAACTGGAAGAGTGCTTAAATATGCAGTTTTTCTGTTTTGTACGTGTGTCCACAGTGGAGGAAGCACAGTGACAGTGAATGGTTTCTACCTCCACTCAGCTCTTCAACCTCAGATGGTTCTCACTGCCGCCACAGAGGGCAAACTCTTCCAAATGGTGGTGAGTGTACACAGCCCACACAGAGTACCGAGACATCAAATACCTCTCCTCCGGTGTCACAGGCATGTTAGTATCATTAACCCCACTGAAAAGAGAAGCAGATTTGCTGATCTGAGAAATAAAGGAAACAATGTTTCAGAACTACACTCGTGAAAAGGAAATGGAAAAATCACACACTTAATAAATAATGTTCTTAATAAATATGTATGTCATTTTTTCCCCTATCCAAATTTCTTAATTCATTTTTGGAAACATTTCAACTTTTTTTCTGTAGTTTTCTAGAGTTTCTTTTAATAATTATACATTTCTCATTATTCACATATCCAAGTTCCTTCATCCATTTGGAAACACTTCAAAGTTTTAAAATTAATTTTAATATATTTTTATTACATTTCTGGACTTTTAAATTTTTTTTTAATTTAACTGTATTAAAAAACAATAATAATATTTTTTTATATGTAATGTCTCAAATTTGTCTATTCAAGTTTCTTCAACCATTTGGAAACACTTTCACATCTCATCTCCTGAGAGCTGTTGTTGACCTGAACTGCTCCTTTCTCAATGGGACCAGACAAATACTCATTTACACACAGTTTCCGCTTATCTGATTTCTCCGGGGGTGGAGTGTGGTTGTGCAGTGGAACAGTGCATGCGAACAAAGCTATCTAATCTTAAGCATACAAGTCTTGTTATAGTCCAAGACAGGACTCGTACCCACACACGTCTTCATTCTGATTGTGTCTCTTCATTTCCATTCACACTTAAAATTTCCCTCCTCAAAACATCAGGGTACTTAGGGTAATCATCTCACTCGTTTATCTCAAATCAAAGATACTGTACTTAATGCCAAGTGGAAAGTGCCTTTTTAAAAAACACGTGATGGGTTTGTCGATGATTTTGAGCTCATTTGAAAGATGAATATTTCTGCCTTTTGTTCTCGCTCATCTAGAACACAAAATGAGCAGAGACGGCATGAAATGCAGGCTATACTTCCAAATGATTTAAGATGGCTCTGCAGCTGTCAGCCTGTAAATTCTTCTCTATAAACAGTGGGGGTCAGGACAATATTCTTTTCCTAATTTGTGAAGCACAAGAGGTTTATTGTTTTTTTTTTCCCCTCACTTTTATTGGGGTGCATTGTGGTCGAACTCTTCCTGTCTTCGTCAGCTTTTTTTCTGAATCACACTGACTACAACTGTGTAACTCGAGTTGAGCTGTCATCTGTTACGCTGAGGTTCGATCAACGATGGCCGAAACAGAAACGCGGTCAGTAGCTCAGGTTTCTTGTGGGCTGCATTCACCATCTAGCTGCTGACAGGCCTAAAATGAAAGAAAAGCGGACACTGATCTTGATTTCTTGAGGACACTGCAAATCCCTTCATCAGTTGCATTTTAGTTCCTCTTGCAATCGGAAAAGCTCTGTGGGCCAAATGAAGAAGCTTAAAGAACCAAGGCAAATTGTGGTGGCTCAGGAAAAATGGAAGAAATCTCAAGAGCGTTCATGAATATCTACTTCTGAGATCTCTGCTTAATCCGGGGATCAGCCAATCTCGCCTTTCCCACCAGCATGAAAAGCATTTTTCACAGGCTGCAGCATGTCGCTGGCGATTGGCACTGTCCACGTTCAGGAGCAAACCTGAGAGGGTTTTATTTGTTTAGGGGTATGGCATCTTATTATTCTCGTTTCTAACCAAGGGTCATGTTCAAGTTTTGCTTTGTCCTAGACTTGCATATAGGAAGTGAGGGGTGTTAACAGGACTCTAACATGCTCCAGACACCACAGTGGGGTTTCTAGCAAGAACAACACCTGTTTTTGGGATACAAAGGGGGTCATTTTCATACCAGACTCCTCTCTATAACATACCAAAATCTGGCTTATGTTTTTGTAAGTTCTTGCTGACACCTTACTCCATTTTGCCTCATGATATCCAAAGTCTCAAAAAGTTCCTGTTCCGTCCTTATATTTCCCCCCTTTAAAACAGGGTTCCCTCTGGACTTTAAAGGATTAGTTCACTTCAGAATTCAAATTTCCTGATAATTGACTCACCCCTATGTCATCCAAGATGTTAATGTCTTTCTTTCTTCAGTCAAAAAGAAATTAAGGTTCTTGAGGAAAACATTCCAGGATTTTTCTCCATAAAGTGGACTTCACCGGGGTACAATGGGTTGCAGTTTCAATGCAGCTTCAAAGGGCTCTACACAATCCCAGCCGAGGAATAAGGTTCTTATCTAGTGAAACAATCGGTAATTTTCTAAAAAAAAAAAAGTAAAAAATTATATACTTTTAACCACAAATGCTCGTCTTGCACTGCTCTGCAATGCACCACGCATTACGTAATCACGCAGGAAAGGTCACGCGTAACGTAGGTGGAAGTACAGAGAAAGCGTTTACAAAGTGAATGTGTAAAGAATAAGTCAAATGGCCTTTAACAAAAAAAGGTAAAACAACGATTTTGAAGTTGGAGGAGAAAATGAGATGGAGTTTTTCACTCTACTGCAGTACTTCTGCCTATGTTACGTGTGACCTTTCCAACATGATTATGTAATGTGTGGTGCATCTCAGAGCTAGTGCAAGACGAGCCTTTGTGGTTAAAAAGTATACTTTTTTTTTTTTTTTTAGAAAATGACCGATTGTTTTGCTAGATAAGACCCTTATTCATCAGCTGGGATCTTGTAGAGCCCTTTGAAGCTGCATTGAAACTGCAATTTGGATCTTCAACCCTTTGGTAGCCGTTGAAGTCCACTATATGGAGAAAAATCCTTGAATGTTTTCCTCAAAAACCTTAATTTCTTTTCGACTGAAGAAAGAAAGACATAAACATCTTGGATGACAAGGGGGTGAGTACAGTAAATTATCAGGAAATTTTTATTCTGAAGTGAACTAATCCTTTAAGAAGTCTTAAAATGTCTCAAATTGAAGGCCATAAAAATTCTTAAATCCTAATTATTTTAAGATATCTAGAATTTAGTCTTAAACAGGAATCACAATGTGATTATTAAAATTTCAAATATCTTTGATTGAATTAAATAAATGTGAATGCTGTACGTTTAAAGTCAAAACACAGCGCTGTTTATGCCAAGGTATTGCTTATGATCTACCGTTGATGAATTTTGACATGTTTACGTTATGGTTTTTGTATTGTAATATATTATAGATGGTTGTAAAAGAGAATGTTTTATCTCCCTTCTCTTTTTGAAAGCATCTAGAAGTAGGAAAGCCCTGCATTAATGCATAAAATCTTTTTTTGCAATTATTGGTATTATTTTGATGACTCAAACTGTATCTGGCTTTTAATTCAATGTAAACTCTTATGGCTTCTCTCTAGGTCACACTGTTACAGAAAGGAAAGACTAAGACCTTTAAATTAAGTATATAGATTTTACTAGTATTGGCACAATAATCTGTTAGTTCACCCAAAAATGAAATTTCTGTCATTAATTACTCACCCTCGTGTCTTTCCAAACCCGCAAGACCTTCGTTTGTCTTCAGAACAAAAATTAAAATATTTTTGATGAAATCCAAGAGGTATCTGAACCATACATAGGCAGCAACATCATTGCACTTTTCAAAGTCCAGAAAGGTAGTAAAGACATTGTTAAAATAGTCGGCGTGACTGCAGTGGTTCAACCTTAATGTTATGAAGCGACTTTTTCTTCTAGCGAAAAATACTTTTTGTGCACAAAAACAAAACAAAAATAATGACTTTATTCAACAGTTTCTTCTCTTCCCTGTCATTCTCCTACGCTGTTTACATTATTGATACATTTCAGTGCTTCCAGGTTTTACGTTGCTACCTTTCTGGGCCTTGAAAAGTGCAATGACGTTGCTAGCTTTGTGTGGTTCAGATACCTTTCGGATTTCATTGAAAATATCTTGTGTTCCGAAAATGAACGAAGGTCTTATGAGTGTGGAACGACATGAGGGTGAGTAATTAATGACAGAAATTTCATTTTTGGGTGAACTAACACTTTAAACACATGATCGTATCCGCAACCTCTAGTTCATTTGTATTGATATATTAGTATACATCGAAATCACATTGAAAGGAGCCATCAAAGATGATTATATCAGAGTTGAAATACCTATATGATAACTTTCCATGAACATCCTGCAATAAAACATCATTCTAACTGACAGTGAGTATATCTATTCCCCAAACACTAATTTGAAATGTTTTCAGTGTCTCCCATCATCCTTTGGCTGCTTTCTTTAGCAGCTGTTATCCAACCCCCCCTAAGCCCTTTGAGATACTCGATCCATTCTAAACAATTAAACGTTGTGTTTGTCGAGCAGCACACCAAGCCAAACTTCTTTACAAGTATTTGACTAGTCTCAGCGGATGAGTCTTCAGATCTCTAAATATGCAAAGAGTTGCTATTCAAATACACAAAATGTTTGTTAATTTGCAAAGACTTTTTCATAGTTCGCTCCCTTCAGTGATAATGATTAGGAATGTGTAGATCCGTATTTTTGATTTCCAACTGAGATATATTGCTTAACAGAGAGCATGGGCAAAGGAAAGCAAAGCACACTGACAAGACAAATATATAGTGTGTAATAGCAATCAGTTATTTTGTAGAGGTATTTATCTTCATCCATTATCTCTAAATTTGTTTCTGAGTATATGATCCTTATGTGAACTCCTAGCCTTTATTGCCTTTTTGGCAACATAAAATATCAATGCCTTTTACAGTTGTGCTCAGAATTATTGGCACCCTTGGTAAATATGATCAGAAATGACTATAAAAATAAATCTGAATTTTTTATCCTTTTGATCTTTAATTCATAAAATTAGCAAAAATCTAACCTTTCACTGAAGGAAAATAATTGAAAGTGAGGGGGGAAATCACATTATGAAATAAATGTTTTTCTCCAACACCCATTGGCCACAATTATTGGCACCCCTAGAATTATATATAGAAGTATATTCCCATTCATATTTACAAAATTTTAGCACACCAGGGTGATCATGAACATGAAATTGTCCATCCATGTCTTCCTGTTCCACAGGAGTATAAACATGAGGAAACACAAAGGCCAGATTCCCGTAATTATTCATCACAATGAGTAAAACCAAATAATATAGTTCTGATGTGCAGCAAAAGATTGTCGAGCTTCACAAAATAGAAAGTGGCTGTAAGAAAATAGCTAAAGCATTGAAAATCCCCATTTCCACTATCAGAGCAATAATTAAGAAGTTCCAATCAACTAAAGATGTTACAAATCTGCCTGGAGGACGAATGTCTAAATCGTCCTAATGTGCGGTGAGGAGGAAAGTTTGAGTGGCCAAAGACTCTCCAAGGATCACAGCTGGAGAACTGCAGAGATTAGTTGAGTCTTGAGTCTCAGAAAGCCTAAATAAATTATCAAACAGCACCTATATCCCCACAAGTTGTTCGGGAGGGTTTCAAGAAAAATCCTCTGCTCTCATCCAGAAACAATCTCCAGCATATTCAGTTGGTAGACAAGACTGTAACTTCAAACGGGACCGGCTTCTGTGGTCAAATGAAACTAAAAAAAATAACTTTTTGGCAGCAAACCCACCAGATGGGTTTGGTGCACACATGGATAAAATGTGCCCCATGCCCACGGTTAAATATACTGCTGGATCTTTAATGTTGTGGGCCTATTTTTCTGCTGGAGGTCCTGGACATCTTGCTCAGATACATGTATCATGGATTCTATCAAATACCAACAGATAAAAAATGTAATCCTGACCGCTTCTGCTAGAAATCCAATAATGGGCCGTGGTTGGATCTTCCATCAGGACAATGATCCAAAACAAACATCAAAACCAACGCAAAAATTTCTCACTGAGCACAAAATGAAGCTTCTGCAATGGCCATCCCAGTCCCCTGACCTGAACCCTAAAGAAAATGAGTGGAGTGAATAGAAGAGAAGAAGCACCAGCATGGAGCTGGGAATCTGAAGGATCTGTAGAGATTCTGTATGAAGGAATGGTCTCTGATCTCTTGTCAGGTGTTCTCCAAACTCATTAGGCATTATAGGTGAAGACTCAGAGCTGTTATCTTGGCAAAAGGAGGTTGCAAAAAGTATGTGCCAATAGTTGTGGCCAATGTGTTTTGGAGAAAAACATTTATTTCATAATGTGATTTTTTTTTTTTTTTTTTTTTTTTTTTTTTTTTCCCACTTTCAATTCTTTTCCTTCAATGAAAGGTTAGATTTTTGCTAATTTTATGAATTAAAGATCAGAAGGATAAACAATGCAGATTTATTTTTACAGTCATCTTTGATCACATTTTCCAAGGGTGCCAATAATTCTGACCACAACTGTATGTGATTAAAAATATTTACTGTGACCTAAACCGAAGTGGACATTTGACTCTAAAATGACACTTATGTGAAGTGAGAATTTCTTTGTTTTTAGACTCTAGAGCGTTGTTAACCTGCCAAGTGTGCAGAGGGAGTCACAGGTTTGCTGGATGGAAGTCTTGGAGCAAAGACGACTCAAATGCCTTATGTTCATAAATAATGGCATTGAACAATTTGAGCGTGTCTCTTGCTCTAGGGTTATGCTTTATGAAGTGGAATGTTCACATGAGGACAGCTAATTAAATGGCGGTGACGTGCAAATAACAGGCATACTGTAAAAATGGCAGTTGTGGTGTTGTAATGTGGAATGAAAATGGTGTGTGGCAAGACCTGGCAGGGCTGGAGCCACAGCTGGCATGTGAAGCTTTTGAGTTGTAACTCATGCATAATTACTTTGAAACAGATCTTCAATCTCACAAAGGCTCCTTGTCCACTACCCTTAAAGTTTGCGATGCATGCTATGCAAACTGATGTGTCTCACATCTGGTTTAAAAAGGGTATATACATTACTGTTCAAAGATATGAGGTCAGTAAGATTTTATTTACTTTTATTCAGCAAGGGTGCATTAAATTGATCAAAAGTGACATTTGTAATGTTACAAAAGATTTCTGTTTCAAATAAATACTGTTCTTTTGAACTTTCCTGGTGAATCTTAAAAAAAAAAAATCACAAAAATGTTAAGCTGCACAACTGTTTTCAACATCGATGATAATAAGAAATGTTTCTTGAGCAGCAAATCAGCATATTAGAATGATTTCTGAAGGATCATGTGACACTGAAGACTGGAGTAAATTCAGCTTTGCCATCACAGGAATAATAAATGACATTTTTAAATATATTAGAATAGAAAAGAGTTATTTTAATATATAATAGCTCAATGCTTTCACTGAAACACAGAATATGCAAGATATGTTTGCGGCTTGAATGTTTTCTAGAAAGCCTCTGAAATCTGGACTTAAATATGCTCAGTCATGTTATTATCAACCTGACCCTTGAGAAAACTTGGCCCCTGGCTAAACGCTAAAGCTTTGTATGAATCTTATTTATAAAGGTGCTTTACTCCAAAACAAACAAAAGATAAAGTGAATTGGCCGCACAAAAGAATGTAACATGCCTCAGCATTGACTTGGCAAAAACTATAATGACAGAGATGGCTAATATTTGTGTTTGTCTTTTTCTCTATGCCTAGACCTGCAGTCATGATGAGGATAAGCGCAATATCCTTTGTATCACACCCTCCCTGAAAGGCCTCAATGTTCAGCCTCCAGTTGCCACGAAAATTACCTTTGTGTTAGACGGTTTCTCCACTGATCAGTATGACCTACTATATGTGGAAGATCCGAATTTCGAGAAGTTTCAGAAGCCCACCGTTACACCTAGAGGCAACAAGAGCATTCTGGAGATTAAGGTAAGAGCGATGCCATGCTCTGGAGGAAGGTAGTTTGGTACTTGATCTCAGACAAACACACATACACAGAGTGATTCACATTGCTCATTGAGTTAGAAGGAAACAATACTGAAACAAAACAGGAAGTTTAGTTCGTTTCCCATTGCGCACCTCCATCTTTCACATTGTTCTCGTTCCCTGAAGGTTACAGCCTCTGACACATTGATGGTGAGATCCTTTTGCCCTGGTGAGGGTAGTCTGGTGAAAAAAAAACATCATTTTTAACAATGAAATATAAGAGTAGACTCTTTTTTTTCCAAAACCGCCACTCAATAGTCAAACGCAGCTGTTGTGAAGGNNGAGAGGTCGCGTGAGATTCTACTTTTTCTTCCCATGCGAGACCTCGGCATCAAATCCCTCCATACCCCTCTCGGGACATAGATACACACACACACACAGACACACTAAACATTGTGTACCGCTCGGGCTCATTTAAAGCCACTATATATTCAATAATGGGCACAACAGCAGGCTCAGTTTAGCTTAATTGTCATTAAACTGCCCTATCACTCAGATCATGCTCTTTCATTCCCATGCAGTCTGTTTGTTTAGATTTTGCAGCTTGATACTTAAGGCCTTCTTTAGGGAAATAAAATTGCACTTGGCAGCACTGCTGACGCTCGAGGGGTTTATCAAAATGTCAGAGATTGTGGTGCCAATGGAGATTTTGCCTGGATGTTTTTCTCTTTAAGTGGTAATTTTAGGTAACTTGTATTTATTTTAATTATGTTTAAATTTACATTTTGAATTATATAAAATCATATTATTTAATGAAAAAGAATTGTTTATACACACACACACACACACACTCTTTATTTTTTTATTTAAATCTTTTTCATTTAAATAAAATTATATTATTTAAAAAAGAAAGNCTTTATTTTTTTATTTAAATCTTTTTCATTTAAATAAAATTATATTATTTAAAAAAAGAAAGAAAAATATATAAATACATAAGCAAATATTATTTTTTATTGCAACATAAAAATTATATACAACTTTGTTTGACAGGTATTACAGAACATAAAACAATACTACACAGGAAAGAAAAAGAAAAAACATTGCAAATATAGGGCAAATAGTTCCATAACCTGTAGAGTTTTTCCCATGGTTGATTGATCTAGGTGAGAAGAATGAAAAAAAAGAATAATTATAATAATGAATGTAAATAAATAAATAAATGTGTGTCTCAGACAGTGAGCAAATAAAGTTGAGCTCTCATTCATGCCTTCCTGTGCTTGAACGGACAAATTCACACAAAAATTATGTCAAAAAATGTCAGCGAGTATTGGTTATGACTTCAGTTGACAAAGAAAACGCATTATCTGTGCGTGCATTCGGTCTTAAAGTGACAGCATCCTAATAATCCTGCTGCTGTCTGCATTTTTAATGTTAAACAAACAACAAAGGGAAAAAAAATCACTCACTGCTCTTGAACTTTAAAAAGGATACAAAGTCTATGCAGTGTTATTTATTTGATTCCTGAAAACTACTGTTAGACCTGCCTGAAAAGCACTGTTTATTTCATTTGTATCTTTGTTGTTTGTATTTATTTGTGCTATTGCTTGTAATTCTTTTTATTACTGACTTTTTACTTGTCTTTAAAAATGTAGGCTATTCAAATTATATTAAGCTAGTAGTTTTAGCTGTGGTATCGAAATTGGAATAAACATTTTTCTTTATGTATATCTCACAATGCATGTGGTTATACTTACTCATTAACTTTAAATCAAAATTTTTAAGTTGTGATCATTTGCTTTTTGTGAATGGCCTAATCTCCCCTAGGGAGCTGGGTCTTACTTGTAAGTGTATGTGCGTTTGTTCGCATTGGATCTCAGGCTGGCCGGTGCTGTATGGTAACAGGTGCAGTAGTGGAGTGTGTCCAATCTGTAAAGCCCAGGCTGTCATGTGAGGAATGTGATCGCTGTCTTTATTGCCTTCTGCTCTGCTCCATACACCAGAGCTGGCTGGGTTTAGAGGGGTAGACGCTGCACAATCTATACGACCCATATACACGCTCAGTCATGGGGCAATTTAAAGACCGGTACCTTTCTGCTTGTCTCATTCTCTCTCATTTCCCCTGCAGGTCCCCCCTGTGAATCAGGAGGCGGTGAAAAACGGCGAGGTGCTGAGAGTTTCAAACCGGACCTGTGAGAGCGTCACTTTGGTGGGCAACACACTCGAATGCACCGTACCCATGGAGCTCCAGACAGCTGCCAAAGAGCTGGAGGTGGAGGTACAAGACTCTTTCATTCTCTTCTCCACTTCAGACCACTCCAGTCCAGACAGCCTCCATAAGAGCCACTCATCAGCCAGCCAGCTCTGCCCTGCTTGTTCCAGAAGCCTCTCAAAGTACCAAACATGAGCTATTTCTGATCTTAACAGAGGCCTCTGGGTTGCCAAATCATGATAGTTTCCAGATTAGCACCTGAATGCATATCCCTCCGGGTTATGAGGATTAGTATCAATGATTCATTTCCTCAAAGGTGTTCATATTGTAATTTTTATATATCAGGCTCCACCTGATAAGACTCCTTGCTTGTATTTCCTTTCTGGTCACCATTAGCTCAACAAGAACATTAAAAAACGTTTCAGGCCCCGATTCTGGCCCCAGACAGTCTGATATGATTGGTGCAAAGATCAAGGAAACGTTGGCCTCAGCATAAAGTGCTTATCTGTCGGGGAGAGACGGACAGCGTGCGTGTGACATGATGCTCTAATCTGACCCCATCACAATATGGCGCGGTAAAACTCATCTCATCCCAAACTCAATAACACTGCACCACATAAGAGACGCTCTATCTCTGATCCAATTTCCCCTCCTGCCTGCAGTGGATGTGTGCGTTTCATTTTGCCATGCTGCTTTATGACCAGTGAAGCCCTCTCTTTGAGTGTAAACTCTCCCTGAGGATGTTTCTAGATGGATTGTTGTGATGTTGGAGGTTCAAATGTAAACACTTCGCGGCATATGAAATCTGAAGCAAATGTGCTGCAGATGTGATGGCATGGATGTTCCCTGGTTATATGTGCTAGTCTTTTTTTTTATCGGTAATAATATTTACTTTTACTTTTGGGCTAAATTTTTTTGCTAATTAATCAGATTTTGCTCTAAAAATAATGTTATTTTGTATAATAAAATCTTGTATTTAAAATATTTGTCTTTATGATATAGATTAAACTCCTGCCAAAGTCATTATATAATATTTAAAAATAATAATAATAATCAATATAATTACAAAATGATGTGCTAATATCTATATGGTCACTTATATTTACTGAAAATAACATGAAGTAATTTGTGTACCCATTGTAGTGGAAGCAGGCCACATCATCTGTGATCCTAGGTCGTGTGGTCTTGGCTCAAGACCAGGATTACAGGATACTGATAACAGGAGGAGTGTGTGTGTCCATCCTTCTACTGCTCCTGATCGGAGTCTTTGTTTGGATCAAGAGGAAGAAGCATATTGATGGTATGTGACTGTTTTCATTTATAAGCTTTTAGCTGTTTTTGATGCCTCCTGTGGCTTTTCAAGATAAATGTGCAACACTTTACACGCAAATGTTCCACATCATTTGCATAACTAAAGAGCAGTTACATCTATCAAAAATAATGCAAATATCGCCTTTTATCCAGAATGGAAAACTTTATTATTCAAAACGGCGCATAAAAAAAAATCATTATTAATGAAAAAATATCAAGATAAAAGAAGGTAAATTTACTTGACGCAGGTTAAAAAAAATGCATCTTGGAGAAAGTTTATATAAAATGTCTTGCAGAAATCTAGGGTTTATGCTTAAATTGTTATTCTGTTGTTATTAAAATGTTATTCTTTGAAAACCTGTTTTAATATTTTATGCAGTTCTGTTTCTCAAGTTATCTTGTTTTAAGGATGTTTAAATATTTTTACTGGAAAACAAGGAAAAAATACAGATTAACAAAATGATTTTTTTTGCAGTAATAGCATAGCTCGCTTTTTATTCAGAAGTCAGTTTAGCAACCACCACTGATTCCTATGGAAGCTTGTTTCTGCCACTAAATAAAATAAAAAGGGAATTACGACTTTTTATCTCACAATTTTGACTTTTCTTCTCAGAATTCCGTGATATAAACTCATAATTGCGAGTTATAAAGTCAGTATTGCGAGTTATAATGTCGCAATTGCGAGTTATATAGTCAAAATTGTGAGAGATAAACTCAAAATTGCAAAAAAAAGAATCAGAATTGCGAGAAAATGTCAGAACTGCGAGTTGATATCCCACAATTGTGAGTTTATTATGCGCAATTCTGACATTATAACTCACAATTCTGACTTTATTTCTTGCAATTGTGACTTTCTCTCAACTGACTTTTTTTCACAATTCTGACTTTTTTTTCTCACAATTGTGAGTTTATGTCTAGCAATTCTGACTTTATAACTCGCAATTCTGAGAAAACAAGTCAGAATAAAAAGTCGTAATTACTATTGTTTTACATTTATTTAATACATTAAATAAATGTAAAACAATTAATATTTATTTTAATATTAACATTTAATAATTATTTTATTTAGTGTCGGAAACAAGCTTTTATAGATTCCAGCTGCTCTCATGAGCAGGGATGTTGAACTTGCTGATGGTTATTTGAAATGAACTGAATTTGAATGCTATGAGAGTGTGAGATGAAGAAAGAGAGTGGTTTCTGGGTTTGTTTGTGGGAGTTGACACTGCTGAAGTCAATGGTGGAGCGATCTGTCCCTTTTTTCTCTCACCTCTCCTTGCTCTCTCTCTCACCCTCTGTCTCTCTCTGGTTGTAGATTTAGCTAAGGCTATGGTTTGGTATGACGGCCGGGCTCACATTCCGCACTTGGACATGTTGGCAAACGCGAGGAGTGTCAGTCCGACTAATGAAATGGTCTCTCACGAGTCGGTGGACTATAGAACCACTTTGCTTGAGGGTATGTTCTCACGCTTCGCTGCCTCTCGCTCAAAACACACCGCTGGTGGAGGTTTGCCTTATCTGCTGATCTCAGACCAGCTTTGCTTTTTTTCCTCTTAACGGCTCTGGATAGTGAAGACTGGTCTTAGATCATCGCTGAAAGGCAACTTTTTTCCAGTTCTCCAAACACATACGCTTTCTGACCTTACCCTCTGCTCTCTCCGCTCTCTCTCTGAAGACATTACATGCTCCCTTGCTTTGCCTCTGCCTCCTTTTTTTTTGTCTGAAAAGACAAAAAAAATACCCTCTCATCTGTATAGCTGGGTTTAGAATTTCCTCAGCTCTTTGTAGTTGGTGTAATGACCCTGCCTCCCAGACTTTCCCTGCTTTGTTCAGGTGACCCCAGGCCTCTGCGAACAAGTCATTGACTTTTGACCTCTCGACCCCATTGCCTTGCAGACCAAAACTTGCCTCTGTCGCAGACAGAGTCCTGCCGGCCTCATCTCTACGCACATACCCATGTGGATCTGTCCCCAATGCTGGGGCCGATGGAAGGGGATCTGGCGTCTCCACTGTTGTCCTCTAATGCACCCATAGATCTGGGCAGCCTCCACCCTGAGCTGCTGAAGGAAGTGCAGCATGTGGTCATCGCCCGGGAAGATCTGCTCTTACATGTGAATGAGATCATCGGGAGAGGTGAGGGACACAAAAATCTCCAGCTTGGAATTATAAGGTTCTATCTGCATTTTTGAGATTTTTGCATTCCATTAGACTTTGTAGATAGAACCTTTTTGTTTTCTAAAAACAAGTCCCAAAATGTACACAAAATAAAAAATCACAATGTAAATAAGTTGTGTCAGAGTAAGAATATGTGAATAACTCAATTTTGACAAAAATGTCAGATAGAACCTTATAATTCCAAGGGGACGAAATATTAGTGATAAAATAATGGTTTATTTGATCAAAAATACAGTAAAACATTAATATTGTGAAATATTATGACAGTTTAAAATAACTGTTTCTATCTTAGTACATTTTAAAATGTAATTTATTCCAGTAATGGCAAAGCTGAATTTTTAAGCTGAATTCATGTGTCTTCAGTGTCACATGAACCTTCAGAAATCATTCTAATATGCTGATTTGCTGCTCAATAAACATTTATTATTATCAATGTTGAAAACGGTTGTGATGCTTAATATTTTTATGGAAACCATGATACTTTTTTTCAGAATGTTTTGATGAGCAAAGTTCAACAGAACAGCATTTATTTGAAACAGAAATCTTTTTTTACATTATAAATGTTTTACTGTCACTTTTGACAAATTAAATGCATCCTTGCTGTATTAATTAAAAAAAGAAAAAAGAATCTTAATGTCCCCAAACTGTAGATTACTTTCTGTAGTTTACATCGTCGCAAGCACCACTTTTACCTTTGCTCATACTTCAGTTGGGTATTTGGAATTTGTTTATTCAAATAATTATACATAAAATGACTTGAACACACCTGAATACTTTGAATTAAAATTAAATTGAAAAATATTTTTAGGGGTATAAATTCAAAAATGTCAGCTGTCCTGATATCTAAACAAAGAAAAAAAACGTCATTAAACATTTTTTTATTCTTTTAACAAGGTTTTCTTAAAACCAGGAAGACCTTCTTGAATAGATTGGCATAATATTTATTATTATTATTGTTATTATTTCTTAGAAAAAAATAAGCAGTGAAGCAGTTATGTAAAAATTATTTTTAAAAAACATTATGTTGTGTGCGACCAAAATGTTCAGGGGGGAAAAGCATAAAATAAGAAAAGATATCATAAAGAGAACAGCTGTATTTGTGTCAAGGTCAGTAAGTCTTATTAAAAAATACACATTGTAAAATAGATATTTTTCCTTTTTCTTGGACACTCTTATTTGTCATTGACTCAAAAATCTAGTTTCTTTGTACTGTTACTGTAACTTACAAACTCTTTTGGCAATGAAGATTTGTGGA
The DNA here is from genome assembly GCA_003731715.1 of Anabarilius grahami. NCBI lineage: Eukaryota > Metazoa > Chordata > Actinopteri > Cypriniformes > Xenocyprididae > Anabarilius > Anabarilius grahami. The sequence goes on along the minus strand of RJVU01047120.1, from coordinate 6,648,664 downwards.
AAAGGTGCATTACAAGAAATCCAATAGCTTAAATGAGGGATTTAGCAGATGGAATCAGTTTCAGACGTGGTTAAAGTTAACAGGTTAAACTGTGACAATCAGCCCAGCAGGTTGGTCATTTGAACGTTAAATTGCCCGTCCTCTTATTGTACTACAGAAGTGGGGGTGTGAATGTGTGTATCATATTTACTGTGGCGCTCAGGTGAAAACCACTCTCCAGTCCTCCCCAAACCCCTGCACAATACTCCTAAAACCCATCACCCCTGTGGGAAAACCAAGCCCCCTGTGTGTGTATGTCCCTATATTTGTGCATGTGACACAAAACGATTTATAGAGCGAGAGGAAGAGCCCGTGCGTGCATGCGAGTATGTTGGGGTGCTCGGGGTGGCATGTGTGGTGATTTGTTCCCGTGTTAAATTCCAGGCTCATTGTTGGGCCGTCTCAGGGCTCCCTGCCGGTAATCTGACTCTGCTGCCATCTGGGAAGACGTGATAGCAGAGCTGGAGAGAGATTACAGCACTCCACGCTCTATTATTTCAACACAACACCCGACTCTCTCTTGCCCTCTGTTCTCCATGCCCTCATTAGAGAGAATACCCTGCCCAGACACTTGTAATTGGTTAATCTTTCAGTTATACACCACACTGCCCTCCAGACGTTCTGTTCAAGTTCATATTTCACAGCATTTTTACAGTCATTCTTTTATGTCTGTTTTGCAAAGTGTCACAATTATAGCTCATATATTTAACAAAGCCTTAATTATTAAACTTTGCTTTGCAACTTATTGCACACTATTTGTGCTACAGACATGCTACAACCATGCAGATTACGTCTAGCCAATTAGACGTAATGTTTTTGAATGGCGATCAGTAACACTATAGACTTTTCCATAATAATGTACACTAGTACTACCATTCAAAGGCTCACCCGGACGGCCTACAGGGGCGCTACAGTGGTCAAAAGTACGAAATGGCTCATAACTCCTGAACCTGAAGGCGGACAGATAAATTGTTTTGAAAAACCTTCTTTTGCAAACTAGTCCTTGCTCAATCAGAACCAAAATAAAAACCAAACCAGTGCAGTGAGATTTTTTCGGAGTATGATTGTCAATAGTTATCAAAAAAAGTTGAAATTCTGATTCACGGTCACTAAGGGCCGCCAAAACGTTTGAGGTGAGTGGAACCACTTTTACTAAAATGGCTATAACTCGTGAACGGAATGAGATATTTTCACCAAACTCAGCACACATCGTGCCTTCGCGTTTTTCACGTGCGCAAACGATCGTGTATCACATGATTTTTCGCACATGCCCACAAAATTCGTGCCGCATTGTAGAACTCCTCATTGTGAGCAACTTTGCCTCTAGGACCACCTCTGTCCATCAAATCATTCGTTAAATATTGTAGATTATTTCAAAAACCAACTTTGGTGAACTAGTCAAGTCCTTTTTGGCTCAACCTTGATAACTGTTAAAAAGCTTTAAAAACCATATATTTCCTATGGTAAATTGCCTGTATTGGCTGTAAATGGTCTTTTCCATGTATGATCAAGATGTCTGCAGGCTTGCTAAATAAAACTAAAAATCTTTTTAAGCATGTGCTTAAAGGCCTTAAAACGCTTGAATCCCGTTAATTGCTGCAGTGTCACATGATCCTTCAGAAATCATTCTAATATGCTGATTTGTTGCTCAAGATACCTGTACATTTCTTATTATTTTTATCAATGTTGAAAACAGTTGTACTCTTTAATCTTTCTGTGGAAACGAGGATATATATTTTTTCAGAATTCTTTGATTAATAGAAAGTTCAAAAGAACAGCATTTATTTGAAATAGAAATCTTTTATCTTTACTGTCACTGATCAATTGAATGCAACCTTGCTGAATAAATGTATTAACTTCTTAAAAAAATAATAATAATATATATATATATATATATATATATATCT
>RJVU01047120.1:6617430-6646671 GCA_003731715.1 Anabarilius grahami | reverse complement strand
GTATTACCAGCAATGCAAGTTTGAAAAACATAATTTAAAAAGCTAATTTACAGTAGAAACTAAAATGAACCTCATACTTTAGGGTTTACATATCACTTTTTGTGATTTAGAAAGTGCAAAATCATACTGTGTGAGACGAAGAGACTCAGAGAGAGAAAGTTTGAGAGCAACAGCTCAATCGTGGTCCCAGCACAAGATATTCACACTCCATTGTTCTTGTTTTTGGACTCGGCGCGATACGCACCTGCTATGCCCACACTCCACTCGGGCATAAAATGCTTTGATAGATTGATGTGCTAATAATCTCTGCATCTTTTCCTGTCTTTGTGTGCACTAGGGCACTTTGGCTGCGTGTTTCATGGAACCCTGCTCGAACCAGATGGCCAGAAGCAGCACTGCGCCATCAAGTCCTTGAACAGTGAGTTTGACAACATGAGTGTTGAGGTGGTACAGTTGCAAACACAGAGAGCTGCAGCTCTAAAATCTAATTGGATGAGCCACATTCAACAACATTTATGGGGGTTTTAGGCACTTCGTTGTGGTAAAACCACTGTAACGTGTCATTTGAGTGGCACAAACAGCCTAAAAATCATTAAATCTTATATCGAAAAGATGTTTAGAATCCCCATAATTATGCCACCCATAGGTTATACATCCATTCTGAACCTAGTTTGACATCTCTTTACAGAGAAATGACGTATGACTGTTGAGACTGTTTTAATATGGCTGTGTGATGAAGATGATGATGATGAATGCACAGCAGAGCAGCCATATCACATTAGAGATGCCTCTAATCACGTCATGTCACTGAGAGCTTTTAGATTTATGACCCAAGCTTTCTTTTTCTGTCTCAGTTCTCAACAGGAACTGTTGCCTAACTAGACTTTGTGTATCATGTTTACCTTTTTTACTTTTAACTCTATGACAAAGGTGTGTTATTGTGTATTTCAGTGTTATTTTAGTGCAATTGACATACTATTATAGTTTTTATGATTATATAATATATAGTCTGTTTATTATATAATATATAGTTTATTATTCAGTCTTGAAACTCTAGAGGACACAGACTGACATTTACATGAAGTCTGTAAGCAATCACTTAAGTATTACCACATGGCACAAGCTGATTGGCCTCTGCTGATCCTGCAGCCAATGAGATTGCTTCTCAACATTTAAATAGTCTGGTTCATTTTTTGCTGTGAGCTAGTCCTGCAACACGCTATCAGAGTTCTCTGACTGAAACCCTCCACCTCCTCCAGCTCCACCTGCCTAGATCTGCTATGGGATTTATGTCTATTTATGCAGCAGCATTATTTTTATTTAATTTTTAGCTATTTCAGTACATGAAGGTAATCTAAATGAAAATGAGAAATGCTGCCTTGGAAACTAGTTGAAATAAGTATATATATATATTGTGCAATTTGTTTCAGTTAACATTTATTTTATTGCAAGTTATGTTTGAAAAATGTAACTTAAGTAACAGTAATGTTTTTTGTGTTTAGTTAACTATAATAACCCTGGTGCATTTGTATATTAATCACAACAAAGAATCATAAAATCATCATAAATTAATAATGAAGAACTAATTGTCTACTTTAGGGCTGTTCCCAGATCAGTTTCGAACTTTTGAGGATCCTAAGCTACACTGACAGCAGTCAGTGTAGCGTGGGATGCCTCATCGGTCAGGATCAGCCTACTACTGTAAGACATGTACACACAGGCCTTTTCTTTTTTGTGTACCCATAAGCCCCTCTTTCTCTTAGTGAAAGGTTAAACATCTGTTTAATCTCCTCAAAACGTGAAAGCTCCACCAACAAGATTAAGCGAGGCACAGCTAAAATGGCAGGACCAACAGAATCTCAGAGCTCAGCTAGTAATAGTGCGGTCATATCACAGTGGATTATGTCTCAGCCCTAAAACCTCCCGGGTGAAATATCAGGCCGTGTGTGATAAAACACTTGATAGTGTTGGGGATAATTTATAAGTCATGGTGACTGGTTCACTGGCAATTTGGCAGGTTTATTGCTAACTCAGAAAATGTATAGCAGGATAGATTTTAAAAGAGTCATTTTGCATGTGTAAATCTAGGCCGGGGGTGATACCAAAAACCATTGTGGTGATCTTTGAACTGCTGAGACTATATTGTGCATGTTTGTGGCAGGAATCACTGATATAGAGGAGGTGTCTCAGTTCCTGAAGGAGGGCATCATCATGAAAGACTTCAGCCATCCCAATGTACTCTCTTTGCTGGGAATCTGCCTGCCCAGCGAGGGCTCGCCTCTCGTCGTGTTGCCGTACATGAAGCATGGAGATCTGCGCAACTTCATCAGAGATGAATCTCACGTATGTGGTGGCAGCATCTCCAATGTCTTTCAGCATCAGACTGTAGTTTCAGACAGGGTTATGGCTATTAAAAATATAATAAAGATGATTAAATGGTGACAATGCCTTGTGGTGAAGTGCTTTGTTGTTTTTATCATGATTGTTTTCATTCCCACAGAACCCCACAGTGAAGGACCTGATGGGTTTCGGGCTGCAGGTGGCTAAAGGAATGGAATATCTTGCCAGCAAGAAGTTTGTACACAGAGACCTCGCGGCCAGAAACTGCATGTGAGTCTTTCAACAAATTACCCAACAGTGTTTTGAAGTATCGTATAGTATCTGCAGGGCACTTAAAAATATTTTTAGGAGCTCTCATGCCCTTGATTTAACTTATTAGGGTGAATTAGTGTGTTTTATATTACTTAAAGTATTAAATATAAATTGGAATTTTAATTACACTATAAAGCCATATGTATTTTTGTGATCATTTAACCTAATGTAAATGTTGGTAACATCCCTTTTAGGCTAGATGAGAGCTACACAGTGAAGGTGGCTGATTTTGGCCTGGCCAGAGATGTGTATGATAAAGAATACTACAGCGTGCACAACAAGCACGGAGTCAAGCTGCCCGTCAAATGGATGGCATTAGAAAGCCTGCAGACGCATAAGTTCACCACCAAATCTGATGTGGTGAGTATCTCAATTAACACTTTAGCAAGTTAACATAAATTGCAGTTTTATTGACCAAAGCCTATAAATAGAAGATTCTCACCTGAGAATTGTTTTTTTTTCCCCTTAATGTTTTCTTCGGCTGTTTCAAAAGTGAGATGCTAACCTAGACAGTATTTTTGGGTGTCATAGGTACACTCACGTCTTCAAATCAAGTATTATTGGGCATTAAATGTACACTTAAATAAACAAATCGAGCATTTTTGGGCATCAAAAGCACATTTACTGATCAAATCAAGCATTTTTGGACATCATAAGCACATTTTAATGATCAAATCGAACATGTTTGGGCATCAAAGGCATGTTTAAATGATCAAATCTAGCCTTTTTGGTCATAAGTACGTTTAAATGATAAACCCGAACATTTCTGGGCATTTAAATTATCAAACAGATCATGTTTGGCCATCAAAAGCACATTTAAATAATTGAATCGAGCATTTTCAGGCATCATAAGCACATTTAAATGATCAAATGAGCCTTTTTGGGCATCGTAAGCACGTTTAAATGTTCAAATCAATCACCTTTGGGCATCATAAGCGATTTGAATGATCAAATTGAGCATTTTTAACCATCATAACTTCATAATTACACTCGAATGTTCAAATTAAACATTTTTGAACATTTATAAATATCCAATATCAATTCTGGGCATTACAGGCATTGCATCAAAACACTGCAATACAGATTTTCTTATTGCAAATCTCTGTTTTACTATGAGATTTTAGTCTGTTCCCATTCTAATTCTGCAGATGGAAAGATTTTAAAAGCTATCCATGCTTTAAACAAACTGAATGAAAGAGTCTCTGGGTCACATTTGCACAGAATCTTTCTCTATTAACCTGACTCATGCACACACATTAGCCTCAAGGTGTGTCATGAGTCATGTCCTGTTTTCTAACTACCTACCTGCATTTCAAATAAAATGGATGACTACACACCGTCACTTCTGGGGAAAATATTTTATAAACATTTCCTAAATACTGACTTGACTGTTCCCTTAAATGGATTTATGCATTCAGCTTTCCTGTGCTTTTCCTCACTGTATCCCTTTTTGTTGGCCTCCAACAACTGATGATGTTAGAGTCACCCAAAGTTCACTTGTTTTGACAGGTGCTCACTTGCCTTTCTCATTACTCATTGTTTTGAATCTGATCTTCACGCAGTGGTCGTTCGGCGTGTTGCTATGGGAACTCATGACCCGGGGTGCCCCGCCTTACTCCGATGTGAACTCCTTCGACATCACAGTCTTCCTCCTGCAAGGCCGGAGACTTCTACAGCCAGAGTTCTGTCCAGATGCACTGTAAGCGCACACACAGCACATACCCACATGACACACACTTGGTTCTTCATTATGAGCAGTGTACGGCACTCCAAAGGGGGAATGCGTCAACACGAGTGTAAAACAGAGAGCCATTGTTAACCACCCGAAGATTCAGTCAAGCAGTAGTAGTTCATCAAAACTCTTGGCCAACTCAGCTCTGCATGACTACCTGAGCTCGGCACACATCAACTCCCCACCCTGCCTGTATGATATGAGTCGACCTCCAAACATTCTTCACACGCTGCCGTCAAATAACCAGCCGTGGCTCTGAACAGAGATATTTGGGTCATCACACCCTTCCCTCATGGGCGGCACAATAAGCCAGTCCTCCCAGGTCTCAGTGCCTCTGCTCAGCAGACTATCGCAGGACAAACAATTCCGAAATGCGAGGAAGGTTTGCACTGAAGGTTATAAATTTCAAGGCACTGGTGTCTTGAACTGCCAAAGCAAACAGGTGGGATGGGAACGGAGAAATGAGATGACTTACAGTACACTCATGATTCTTAGCTCTGAATGAATCAAAATGACAAATAAATTAAGATACTCAATTTAAAATACACTGACATTCAAAATGTTGTGGTTAGTAAGACTTTTTTTTTTTTTTTTTTAATTAATACTTTTGTTCAGCAAGGAAGCATTAAATTGAACAAAAGTGACGGTAAATACTTCTGTGCTGTTACAAAACAAAATTGTATAAAAAGTTAAAGTTTACTGGAAAGCGCTGGGAGCAGCAGCTCATTTGCATTTAAAGAGATGCACAAAAACTGCGTGTTTTTGCTCACACCTAAATAGGACCAAATTTGAAAAGCTATTATAAATGATCTGTGGGGTATTTTGAGCTGAAATAAATTGTAATATTTCACAATATTATAACAATACATTATTATATATTAATATTTCATAATACAGTGCTCAGGGTAAATGTGTACACCTTCTTTGAAAAGTAACATTTTAAACAATATCTCAATGAACACAAAAACAATTTCCAAAATGTTGACAAGACTAAGTTTAATATAACATCTGTTTAACTTATAACATGAAAGTAAGGTTAATAATATGACTCAGAGAACAAAATTTTTCAGTTTTACTCAAATTAGGGTGATGCAAAATGAGTACACCCCACACCAAAAACTACAACATCTAGTACTTGGTGCTGTCATTAAAAATCATGGAGGCCATACAAAGTCTTCTAAGCATGGAATTAACAAGTTGGCGGCATTTTGCAACATCGATCTTTTTCCAGATCAGTGGCCTTAGGATCATTGTCATGTTGGAAAAGTGCATGACGACCAAGGGCACGGAGTGATGGTAGCATCTTCTCTTTCAGTATAGAGCAGTACATCTGTGAATTCATGATGCCATCAATAAAAAACAGCTCCCCGACACCAGCAGCTCTCATGCAGCCCCACATAAGGACACTGCCACCACGTTTCACTGTAGGCACCATGCATTTTTCTTTGTATTCCTCACCTTTGCGACGCCATACAGTTTTGAAGCTATCAGTTCCAAAAACATTTATATTGGTCTCATCACTCCAGAGTATAGAGTCCCAGTAGTCTTCATCTTTGTCAGCATGGGCCCTGACAAACTCTAGGCGGGCTTTTTTGTGCCTGGGCTTTAGGAGAGGCTTCTTTCGTGGACGGCACCCATGCACGCCATTCCTCTGCAGTGTACGCCATATTGTGTCATGGGAAATAGTCACCCCAGTTTGGCTTTCTACTTCTTTAGATAACTGCAGTGAACTTGTATGCCGGTTTTCTTCAACCTGGACTTCTTCGACCTGGACGTCTCTGGGAGATGGTTGTAGTTCCATCTTTTTTTAATTTTTGTACCACTTTTGCTACAGTATTCTGACTGATAAGTAAAGCTTTGCTGATCTTCTTGTAGCCTTCACCTTTCTGGTGTAAAGAAATTATTTTCTTTCTCAGGTCTTGTGAAATTTCTCTTCCATGTGGTGCCATTGCTGACAGCATGAAATGGGAAGGGGTTTTAACACCCTTTTGTAGTCAACTGTCTGCTGGACACCTGTGTAATGAATAATTAGACTCACCTGTAGTTGCTCCAGAGACTTTCAGTGGGGCGTACTCATCTTTGCATCACCCTAATTTGAGTAAAACTGAAAATTACTTTCATGTTATAAGTTAAACAGATGTTATATTAAACTTGGTCTTGTCAACATTTTGGAAGTTGTTTTTGTGTTCATTGAGATATTGTTTAAAATGTTACTTTTCAAAGAGGGTGTACTCATTTACACTGAGCACTGTATATGTTTTTGATCAAATAAAAGCAGCCTTGGTGAGCATGAGGGACTAATTTCATAAACATCAAAAAAATCCTTCTAACCCCAAACTTTTGAACAGTATTGTGTTTACTTTGTTCAACTGAAACAGAATATTCAGTGTGAAGTAATGTAGGGCAGAGCTTGATTTGATCTATTGGCATTTTATTGGATCATGCAAAGTGGGCTGTAACATTATTACTAACTATTATATAAATAAATATTTAAATATTTTAAAGTATTAAATGTCTCTTTGTGCCACAAACATGATGTAATTGGTGACATTTGAAAACATTTTTTTTCTTCTGAATAATGTGTTCGAAGATTCAGTCTCTCAAAAACCCTCTTTTCTGAGAGGCTACTCAGTTCTGACTGGTCAGATGGCCCAGTCTGTTGTGATTGGTCTCCCACTTAAAGCGTGTGTTGGAAACAAAACACTCATAACCATATTTGAATTTCAGCTCCTTGAGGCATCCACAGCATTTGCATACACAGTGATACTAACTGTAATGATACTTTAGGAAAGTAAAATTGACAAATTTTTATTTTCGGTAAAATTTTTCTCCCTTCTTTATAGATACAATGTCATGATCGAGTGCTGGCACCCCAAACCTGAGCGTCGGCCCTCCTTCTCAGAGCTAGTGTCCCGCATCGCCGCCATCTTCTCCAGCTTCAGTGGAGAGCACTACATCCTCCTTAACACCACCTACGTCAACATTGATAAGATGACGCCCTACCCCTCTCTCATCTCCTCTCAGAGCAACCTCGACCGTGACTGCTGCACCTGAAAGACAAAGTCACCAGACAGAGGGAGGGAGAGGAAAACGACAAAACAAAGCCATTGCTGTTCATGAAAGACACCGGACTGGCTGCCAGGAGCGGCTTTCATCATTAAAGGAGGAGGAAAGTGGCCCAAGGACACTGTGAAAGACTTAAAAGGCACGAACACTCCCTTAATCGCTGTAAATAGATTATGATGAGCCCGTGACCTGTGGAGTTGAGCTTCTCCAGTCGAGCATGAGATGGTCCTGATCCCCTTGGGACACTTGCAAAAACCATTCTCTGAGTTGGCATCCCATTAATGTTTCATCTGTAGGGTTGCATTTCGATGCTTCTTGCAGTCTGTGACCATCTGATTCATTTATGCTCTTGGAAGACGCTTTCGAACCAAATGACTTCAAGACATCTCAGCGGCATTGTGTTCTCCGGCGTAACCTGAGCGTACGTTGACCATTTTATTTTCTGTGAAAAGTGTAATAAAATGTTGTGCATGCCTTCATACTATGAACTGAACGCAGCATAATGAAGATATCAGGTGAACACTGGACACACTTGACGTTTGATGATGTCAACGTTCTTGTGATGCCTGTACGTCCAATTCAGACTTTAAACGACCGATATGAATGATCTGATTCTGTTTTGTTTACTCATGTTCAGACTAATCTTTTCTGTCCTGGCCATTTGAATCTTTCTGACAAGATTTCTTCTGACTGTTTTATATATTTTTATATAATCTGTTTAGGTTTAGTGTCAAAGCGAACATTCTACAAGGTCCACATGGAATCTGTGCAGCTTTTTCACATTTTCACCACTGATTAAATCCATTCCACAGATTTTCACACTTAAAGTCAACAGGAAATGGCATTTTACTTCCTTAATGTGATGAAACTGGAAAATGTGGGTATATTCGAGTGGAACAGGTGACGTCAGAGGAAAAGGTTTTCAGAAGCGGAGCAAGTTGGAATAACGTGCTCAAATTAACACCCTCAATAAAATCCGAAATATATATCAAGAAAGTAAATAGGGTCTATATGAAAATATTAAGCGGCACAGCTGTTTTTTCAACATTTATAATGATAAGAAATGTATCTTGAGCAGCAAATCAGTATATTAGAATGATTTCTGAAGGATCATGTGACACTGAAGACTGGAGTAATGTTGCTGAAAATTCAGCTTTGCATCACAGGAATAAATTACATTTTACAGTATATTCAAATAGAAATCAGTTCTTTTAAAATTGTAATAATATTTTACAATATTGCTGTTTTTACTGTATTTTTGATCTAATAAATGCAGCTTTGGTAAGACTTTCAAACCAAAAATCTTTTGAACCGTACTGTATGTGTGTATCACATAGACCCTATTTATATATAATTGACAAGAAATGCAATAACAGAACATGTGAGAGGCAGGTGATTTGTGGTACTTTGTGAATGGTGAGTGCAGATTCAGTGCAGGCCTGTATGTTCCTATGTAGTGAAGATGACTATGAATGTGACTTGCCATAACGGACTACTGGACGATGTAAATAATTTGTCTCTCTACCCTTGTTGTCTGACTTGCTGTGTGATACATGTATATATAGCCTATAAACACAGTTCAATATAGACAGTTTGTTATATAGACATTTCATTTTATCCTTATGTGAGTAGAAGTTCAAGTGTTCTTGTTATAAATGATCAATAAACAGACTGAATCTTGATTTGTTTTATATTATGGTTTAGGTTTCACCATTTATAAAAACCTTTCTTTGATCCTGTCAGACTGTCTTGTGATTTTCTATATGGAGTTCAAACTCAAAAATGGTACAAATGACAATATTTCTGTTGTTCCAGTCATGATAATAAAGTTTTATTATGTGTGTCTATGTATATGTGTGTCATTTATGAATTTTCTCTTCTTTGTGCTGTATCTCGTCTCACTCCATCTCACTGGCTCTATGTGTGAACTTTGACCATGACCTTCTGGTTACCCTTAATGCTCTTGACTCGACCATCAGCCACCAGCGTCTAGACAGGCTTTTTAATTTCCTCTTCTATGGTCTCTTCTTGAAAATAAGGGTAATACTACCTGTCTGAAAAGAGTACTTCAGCTAAATGAATGACATATTATGATTTACAGGTACAACATGCAGTACACATCCTCTCATAGATATTAACCACACTTTTTACTAAAAGTGTTGAATAGGCTACAGCATGACTATCCCTTAATTAAGAACAATTTGGTTACTTAACTTGCATGAAATGTATTAAAAAATGTGTTACCTCATTGTGGCTTTAACATGCTTTATTAAATTCTGTCCTAACTTCGAGGACAAATACTAAATCCCTCCTCATAACTCAACACTAATTCATAAGCTAATGTGGAGGAGGATGACAAACTATGCACTGTTATCAAAAGGCCCTATTGTAATCCTCTTTGACTTCACGTTATGTGAAATGACTAGAGTGCCACCTACAGGGCGATTTATAGCCTACATGTTTATAACTATAACAATAGCTGGGCAAAAGAGCAATATGTGACCACTTTTTTTTCACTGTGGCCCTTTTGTTTCAGAATTATCAATCATTTTCAGTAAAAATAAGTTCCCTTGGGCCTTCTTTGAAAGAATTAAGTCAAGTTACACAAGCAGTGAGGTAGTGTCATGAATAATATCGCTCCTAGCTATTAGAAACCCAGACGGAAAATCCGCCCCAAAATGACGTGGTGTCTGCTCAGCTCAAAAATGACCTGCACTGGGAGTTTAAAGTCATCAAACATGACAGTTATGAGCTACATACAACCAGAAGTCGAATTGTAAAAACAAATTCAAGGGGGATGGTGTGGCCATCGGCGAGGGGGGGTTGTTTGGGGCTAATGTAGCTTAAACATTTTTATTTATTGGTTTAAAGAGTAGTGAAATAGGCATTATTCATTAAATTATTTATATCATTGTAGTATTGAAGTGACTCTCTCTAATACACACACACAGTCCATCCCTTTATAGGCTACCTAAAATGGTGCCTTTGTTATATCAACATATATTTTTAATAAAAATAAATCCATAATGGGTTCCAAATGACACAAGAGGCAGATCACATGTGGCGTGGAATGATGGCACTTGGATGGACCACTCCTGTTTACCAGATCTGAGCCACAAGTAGGACATACACTGTAAAAAAAAACAAAAAAAAAACAAAACAGGAAGTTCTTTAACTTAACTTTTTGAGTTATCTTTTTACATTGACTTAAGTTGTATTTACTTAGAATTTTAAGTGTTTTCAACTTGACAAATGTAATTATCTGAACTTATAAAACTTTACGAAAGTAAAGTGAACTTACTTTTTTAAGTTTTCAATACCACAGCTCATGATCATTTTATCCATGTTCTTTTTCATTCAAATTAATCTCAGCAGAGGATGATTAAACAACTCCCAAAAAGAAAAAAAAACAGCTTTGCCAGTTTCACTTATTTATTTATTTATAATTGAAAATAATATTTTTTTAAGTCACCATTTTGTTGAATAGCGTTACCTTTAGTTGTGCTCTTGATCCTTCAACTTTCAAGTTAACTTTTTTAGCAGTTTTAACACTGTGTTCAGAAAACTTGTTTGTTGTGTTAAAAAAGCCAGAAGTAAGATGCTTGCTATTTATTAACAATATAGGCATCATAAAGTGTTTTTTTTTTCAGTGATTGTATCTGAAATCTCATCACGGACTGTTAGTGTTATTAGTGCCTCTAAACTTTCTACTGATCTCGTGAGACTGTGGTATTTGCTCCAGCCATGTTATAGTAATCTGATCATTTGAAGAATTTCTAACAAACATATTGGACAGTAAGTTTTGAAATACAGCATTATTTAGACACACACTGACATCAAGAATCAGGATATGAATCTCAACAATGGTGAGAATCAACAAAAAGCTTCATGCTGCAGTGCATTCTGGGTGCACCAATCAAATCTCATCCATGGTTCCCAGCATGCATTGCGGCATGAATTTTAGTAACGTTGTCATCTGTACAAAGAAAAAACATTTTCGTTTTTAGTACATTGTTGTCATGTAAACATACCTCTATTGTTAGTTTTTCTCTTGCTGCTGAAACTGTGTAAGCTGTGGCAAAAATAGCAAGGGAAAATGTGGTCAGGTGATGTTGACAACTTGATGATGAAGGTTGTCATCATCTAGTGGTCTAATCTTACAGAGTGTTTTTGTTTGTTTGTTTGTTTGTCTGTTTGTTTCTTTGTTTGTTTTTTGGGATCATGTAGATGTAATGCAGTTAATTTCAGCTTAATAATAGTCTGTTATAGAATGCATTGCAGCATGAAGCATTTCACCATTGTCGAGATATATATTTCTTTGTAAGAGGGTCTATGGTTGGAAGCCTGAGAAGCCCTGTAGCGGTCAACCTGAAGTTTTCACCTGCACACCCACTGAAGCTAAGCAGGGTTGAGCCCAGTCTATATCTGGAAGGTAGATCTTCTCGTAGACTGGGTAGCTGCAGGAAGAGGTGTTAGAGAGGCCAGCAGGTCTGATTAAACTGTGGCCTGAGTGGGTCTTAATGCCCCAGTACAGTTGCAATAAGCTCTACTGTATAATGGGTGTCACCCTGGTATAAAATAGTCCATACAGCATATCACATACCGATTTTCATTAGATTTTCCCTGGTTGTTTTAACTGTGTTTCCAAAACACGCTTGTTACAGCAAAAATTGCAAGAGAAATTCTGATCAGATGAGTTTGGTTATTTAGTGATTGTGATTCAATCATCATGGAGTGTCTTGATCCTCTCCAGAGTCAGATTCTAAGTGTGTTAACTGCTAGTTTTGCTTTAAGTTTTTTTTTTTTAATTCTTTATACAGACAGAGTTTTGAGCAGTGTCTTTTAGACTCACACAGTCATCATGAATCAGCGTATGATCCTCAACAATGGTGACAATAAACTAAAATCTTTTTTGTGATGCTCAGAACTGATCTGTTTATCTGAAAATGTTGTCACCATTGTTGAGGATCAAACGCAGAATCTCGATGTCTGTGTGAATCTACATGATGCTGCCTGATTAATTTCTGCACGATGATAAAAACTTACAAAATATCAAAGCAGGGTGGACTTCTATGCATTATCATACTAAAACTATATGAAAGAAATACAATATTCAGAGATCAGTGAATAATATAATGAACTCAAACAATGAGCAACCAAATATATTTTATAGTACTTTTTTCTCACAATTTTCTTTGTAACAAAAGTGCTTTAATTACACACAGTTATAACAATTGGAGTAAAATTAAAATGTTAAGGGTCAGGAGCCCAACTGCAGCAAGCGCTTACCTCCGTAACGGTGACATTTATAAATTTTGATAAAACCAACACCTTATTAAGAAGATTTGTATGAAAGAAACAAAGTCAGAGTGGTTTGTATAATAAGTGAAGATGCTGAGATCTAGAGAGATCTGTTAGTGTTTAATGTTGTTTCTGTTATCTGAGTTTTGTGAGGTTACCATTGTGCTGGAGAGTAGAGCCTGTGCTTCAGTCAGTGATGATCCAGAAACACTGATGTTCTGCTGCATGTTGCTTCATTTAAAGGCTGCAGTAACTGTGTAGCTGCTGATGCAGTGATACATTAGCTCATGTATGTCCTGTTGTCAGCTAATGACTTACTGCAAGAGATTTGCATTTTAAAGAAAAGGTTTCATAATAATAATCCAGGAAGTACCTGTAAAGAGCTTCTTTTTTTTAAGACATTAAAAAATTAGTTTTTTGTTTGAATAGCCACTTTTGTTAGTCAATTTAGCTCTAATTTTCAATCATTTTTTTTTGACAAGGGCAGCAGGGACGTTCTGAGAACATTTCCAAATAAAATATGGTTCCCTAAGCGTTCAGAGAAGGTCCTGAATGTTCTGTGAAGGTCCACCAAATAACATCCCCCAAAAGATCTCCACATTGTGACCATCTCTGAAGGTAGTGGGTCGTCGGGAATGTTCTGGGAATGTAAGATTTCTATCGGGGTAGTATCAGGTTTAATAAACAATAAATAATGCAAAAATGCAAAATGGTTCTGTGGTTGCGTTTTAGTTAGTAAATAGAAAATAGTATTAGGCTATCTCAAAATTACACTGAAAAGTCACAAATGCTTTTTTTCGTCATTTTAACCATTTTTGATCATACAGAGACATCAGTCAAATCTTGTCATGATCAGTATCACGGACTGGCCTTCGTTTGACTTCACTTCCCATAAGTCCTCTCGCGCGCTCTTCCGGTTCGCTGTCATTGCTGTGCGCTGCTTGCGATATATAAACATTATTACGCGACGCTTACACTGCAAGTAGCATTTTGCGCTAATGAGCACTTATGTACTTTAGTGTTTGCACTCAAAGTAAAGCTTTAGTTATGTTTGCTTGTGTAATTACACAGCGGTTACGTCCCGTTGCGTGTCTGGGCTCAGTACAGAGGGCTTTGATCTCTCAGGCTGTCCGAAGCTTTTCAGATGCTCCTGCAACTACGAAAGACTTGAATAAACCTATAAAGCAATGGGAATTATTAGTTAGTCCTTACACAAAGGTCAGATGTCATTTAGGCTGTAATATATCCATAAAACCACTGGATCCACATGCTTTTCCAGAAGCTGACCGGGCATTTATTACTGTGCACGTGACAGATGCGAATCAAACTCTTAATGTGGACAAATTTCATGTTGATTATGATGATCAAAGCAATGAACTTCAGATTTTGTCCGATGAGGTGGATATCAATGTCACTGTTGAACTGACAGCACCTATTAAATGTGGTAAGGATCTGAATTCAGGCTTGTAAAGATGATAATAAATCATATATATTTATTATTATATTATTTATATATTATTGACAGGTTGTTTTATTAATATTTAATTATAACGATTATTTATTTTAATATTAATTAAAAAAAAATTATCATTTAGACTATTTACAGTAAATAAAGTTAATGTAATAAGTTTACTTTTAATAATGTAAATTCATTGAAATACATGTGAATCCTTCTAGTCCCTGTCCATCCCTCCAGATCTCCTCATCAAGACTAAAGACAAAGGCAATGTGAAGATCAAGAATATGGAGAGTGACCTCTGTCACGTGCACACAGAGAGAGGACACTGTGTCCTGAAGTCTGTGAAGGTAATACATTAGCTTACATAAAGGCCTAAACATATCTTATTTATTGAGATAATAAGTATCTGATTAATATCATGTGTTTAATTGTTGTGATTTTGCTTAGGGTCATGAGGTTCAAGTTCAGTCCACAGGAGGAAATGTCACTGGACTCAAAACCTTACATGGGAATGTAGATATCAGCACATCTGTGGACAGTGTAAGTAGTTTTTGATATATATATATATAATTGCATATATTGTGAAATTGTTATTAAGTAATTGTTTTTGTTCTCCAGAATATCGATATTAAGAAAATTCAGGGAACCACCATGAATCTCTCCACAGAACATGGGGATCTGAAAGTGAAGGCCATCTATGCCGAATCCACCTCACTGTCAACTTCCTCCGGGAACATACAGATTGGCCATGTACACGGTAAGGGAAAGGGATGATAATGGCTCATTTTAAACACCTGATGAGCAGTTAGGACATGTATCGTTGTTGTTTTACAGGTGAAGCTCTTGTTCGCAGTGAAACAGGAAACATCGCCATTGGTAAGTGACCAGTCTGAACTGACAGTAGACCATTAGTCACTCGTTTAGTGCACTAAAGATGTGTGTCCCAGACAGCTCAAGTGGTGCCCTGAAGGTGTTTACTGCTGCTGGAAACATTCATGCATATGTGGGAGAAGATGGAACTGCAGAACTTCACAGTCAACAAGGTACAATGTGCAATGATGGACCTCAAAGTAACTAATACACACAACGAGTCTAGTATGAACATGTCTACTTGCCTGCCTACTTACGTTTAATCCATGTATCCATTAATTTTTAAAATGTCTTTCAAATGTATTGTACTTAAAGGTGCAGTATGTAGGATTTCTGTCCGCTAGAGGTCACTAGAGGCCTATTCAAAACAAAGGTGTAGCTTCAACTCACAGCCGGTGGAAATAAACGGGATAGGACTCAAGAAGAAATCATGTTAATGGATGTGATTATTAACATTACTGTAGTATGAAGCAGAGCAGGACCGAGTGTTGTGGGAGCTGAACGAGGCCGCTGGAGCGATTGCGCAACACATGCCTCACGAGCAGCAGAACTTTTATTATGCCACAGTCGCCGGCGCTGCTTCCGCTTTTCTGGTCATGAGTATTTTCTGGTCATGAGTATGACCAGTATGGGGCAGTCGTGGCCTAATGGATAGAGAGTCGGACTTGTAACCCAAAGGTCATGGGTTCGAGTCTCAGGTCCGGCAGGGATTGTCGGTGAGGGGAGTGAATGTCCAGCGCTCTCCCCACCCTCAATACCACGACTGAGGTGAGACCCTTGAGCAAGGCACCGTACCCCCAACTGCTCCCCGGGCGCCGCAGCAATGGCTGCCCACTGCTCCGGGTGTGTGTTCACGGTGTGTGTGTGTTCACTGCTGTGTGTGTGCACTTGGATGGGTTAAATGCAGAGCACAAATTCCGAGTATGGGTCACCATACTTTTCCACATGTCACTTCACTTCACTTCATGAGGTAACACAGCTCCGTTTATTATATTAGATACATTTGAGTGTGTTGAAAATGATGTTATAACGTTACTCTGTGAGACACTTGTTGCACACTGCAGTAAGCTAGATCGATTTTAGAATATCATATTAAATATTGGATGACTTGTGTTGATAAATGGCATGCAATTAATTTTAACGTATTGTATGATGGAGAAAATGCTGTATTACTGTTACTAAAAATAAAGCTGCGTCTGATTATGCTATGTTAGCAATTTGACAAAATAGTGTTTTTCTCTGAGGCATGGTAAAGCATGGTACTCGCAAAAAATCAAGAAAATTAGATTTAAACAATAAGACTAAACGTGTTGAGCTGTATAACAACAATTAGTTTCCTGTCTAAAAACAACATAATCAAACAGTTGTTCCCTTGTTCATTAAAACATGTAATATATTAAAGCATCTTTGGTGTTTCCATGGTTTCTACAAAATAAATCCGGAAACCGAGGGTAACGCGGGTATGACGCCATTGACAGGGACTCCTCACACGTCCCGGAGCCTTGGTTGA
Source organism: Anabarilius grahami (assembly GCA_003731715.1). Taxonomy (NCBI): domain Eukaryota; kingdom Metazoa; phylum Chordata; class Actinopteri; order Cypriniformes; family Xenocyprididae; genus Anabarilius; species Anabarilius grahami. Next base: position 6,630,081 of record RJVU01047120.1, on the reverse strand, counting down.
AATTGCAATTTTCTCACGATTTAACTGCAAAATTCTTACATGTTGCACCTTTAATAGTCAGATATTCTGATACATACTTACAGACCCTCATGGCTTTGTGTCAAGGTCAACAAGCTTTCATATAATGTGTGANCTTTGATCTCTCAGGCTGTCCGAAGCTTTTCAGATGCTCCTGCAACTACGAAAGACTTGAATAAACCTATAAAGCAATGGGAATTATTAGTTAGTCCTTACACAAAGGTCAGATGTCATTTAGGCTGTAATATATCCATAAAACCACTGGATCCACATGCTTTTCCTGAAGCTGACCGGGCATTTATTACTGTGCACGTGACAGATGCGAATCAAACTCTTAATGTGGACAAATTTCATGTTGATTATGATGATCAAAGCAATGAACTTCAGATTTTGTCCGATGAGGTGGATATCAATGTCACTGTTGAACTGACAGCACCTATTAAATGTGGTAAGGATCTGAATTCAGGCTTGTAAAGATGATAATAAATCATATATATTTATTATTATATTATTTATATATTATTGACAGGTTGTTTTATTAATATTTAATTATAACTAATATTTATTTTAATATTAATTAAAAAAAAATTATCATTTAGACTATTTACAGTAAATAAAGTTAATGTAATAAGTTTACTTTTAATAATGTAAATTCATTGAAATACATGTGAATCCTTCTAGTCCCTGTCCATCCCTCCAGATCTCCTCATCAAGACTAAAGACAAAGGCAATGTGAAGATCAAGAATATGGAGAGTGACCTCTGTCACGTGCACACAGAGAGAGGACACTGTGTCCTGAAGTCTGTGAAGGTAATACATTAGCTTACATAAAGGCCTAAACATATCTTATTTATTGAGATAATAAGTATCTGATTAATATCATGTGTTTAATTGTTGTGATTTTGTTTAGGGTCATGAGGTTCAAGTTCAGTCCACAGGAGGAAATGTCACTGGACTCAAAACCTTACATGGGAATGTAGATATCAGCACATCTGTGGACAGTGTAAGTAGTTTTTGATATATATATATATAATTGCATATATTGTGAAACTGTTATTAAGTAATTGTTTTTGTTCTCCAGAATATCGATATTAAGAAAATTCAGGGAACCACCATGAATCTCTCCACAGAACATGGGGATCTGAAAGTGAAGGCCATCTATGCCGAATCCACCTCACTGTCAACTTCCTCCGGGAACATCCAGATTGGCCATGTACACGGTAAGGGAAAGGGATGACAATGGCTCATTTTAAACACCTGATGTGCAGTTAGTTAGGACATGTATCGTTGTTGTTTTACAGGTGAAGCTCTTGTTCGCAGTGAAACAGGAAACATCGCCATTGGTAAGTGACCAGTCTGAACTGACAGTAGACCATTAGTCACTCGTTTAGTGCACTAAAGATGTGTGTCCCAGACAGCTCAAGTGGTGCCCTGAAGGTGTTTACTGCTGCTGGAAACATTCATGCATATGTGGGAGAAGATGGATCTGCAGAACTTCACAGTCAACAAGGTACTAATAATGGGCCTCAAACTAACTAATACACACTACGAGTCTAGTATGAACATGTCTACTTGCCTGCCTACTTACATTTAATCCATGTTTCCATTAATTTTTAAAATGTCTTTCAAATGTATTGTACTTAAAGGTGCAATATGTAAGATTTCTGTCTGCTAGAGGTCGCTAGAGGCCTATTCAAAACAAAGGTGTAGCTTGATGACGACAAGTTTGAGCACGGAATCTTGGGACATGTGGTCTTCAACTCACAGACGGTGGAAATAAACAGGATAGGACTCAGGAAGAAATCATGTTCATGGATGCGATTATTAACATTACTGTAGTATGAAGCAGAGCAGGGCCGAGTGTTGTGGGAGCTGAATGAGGCCGCTGGAGCGATTGCGCAACACACGCCGTGAGCAGCGGAACTTTATTATGCCACAGTCGCCGGCGCCGCTTCCGCTTTTCCGGTCATGAGTATGAGGTAACGCAGCTCTGTTTATCATATAAGATACATTTGAGCGTGTTTAAAATGTTATAACGTTACTCTGTGCGTTCGCTCGGCGGCTGCTCTGAGACATTTGTTGCACACTGCAGTAAGATAGATCGATTTTAGAATATCATATTAAATATGTCTTGTGTCGATAAATGGCATGCAATTAATTTTAAAACGTATTGTATGATGGATAAAATTCTGTATTACTGTTACAAAAAATAAAGCTGCGTCTGATTATGCTATGTTAGCTATTTGACAAAATAGTGTTTTTCTCTGAGGTAAAACACGGTAAAGCATGGTACTTTCCCAAAAAAAAAATCAAGAAAATTAGATTTAAACAATAAGACTAAACGTGTTGAGCTATACAACATTTAGTTTCCTGTCTATAAACGTAACCAAAAAGTTGTTCCCTTGCCTATTAAAACATGTAATATATTAAAGCGTCTTTGGTGTTTCCATGGTTTCTACAAAATAAAACCGGAAACCGAGGGTAACGCGGGTATGACGCAATAGACAGGCGACTCCTCACACGTCCCGGAGCCTTGGTTCAAATTGCAATTTTCTCACGATTTACAAATAGTTGCAAACATTTGGGATATAGTAAGTACTCAAGTGAACAAAATATATAACACTGGCCTAGTGGTTTTTGGATATTTTACTGCAAAATTCTTACATATTGCACCTTTAATAGTCAGATATTTCTGATACATACTTACAGACCCTCATGGCTTTGTGTCAAGGTCAACAAGCCTTCAGATAATTTGACTTTGTTACAGTTCAGGTTGTAAAATGTATATATATAATACTATATATATTATAGTAACACTTTTTGAAATGAATGTGTACACAAATGTTATTATTTTACACTTGATGGTTACAGCACATTACATTTTCATTCAGTCATTATAATGGTATAGTGTAATGCTTTTTCATAACCATATAAAACCAACATGATTCTTATGGACACTTTTATTTGTCTTTGATCAGGAGCTGTTAGTGTGCGTGTGGCCTCCACTATGAAGACAGCAGTGCGGTTGTGTGGAACCTCCGTTAGCATTAGCTCAGAGATAGTATGTCAAGAGACTGAACGTACTTCAGCTGATGGGAAGACAACAGTCACGGGTGAGTAGAAGCCAGTCCAACGGCATGTCTTTTAGCTGCTCAAAACATACCGTTTGTTCATTTGCAAGTCTAGATCTTATCCTGAAACACAAACATGGAAATTTGACTATTTAAACTGCATTGATCTGGCATAGTCTATGCATTCATTACATTCTATGTATTACTTTTAGCTCATTTGAATGAAGGCATGTATGAAGAACAATGGATCAAAGCCACCGCTGAAAAAGGTGCTGTGGACCTGAGAAGCCAGAGCTGGTTTGAGACTCTCAGATTTGGAGCTCAGAGTTAAACCTGCACAGAAACACTGGGGACCAAATACAGAACTGACAGATCCTCGTTGCCGGTTATAACCCACTTCTGTGAATGTTTATTGTGGAACTTGCATAAATCTGTCCAAAAAGACTTAAAACCATGTCTCTCTTGACATAAGAGTGGTGAATGCCTCTAAATTACATGTTTGAACCTTGATGCATGTCATTTTAGAGGTGGGGTTGTGGGGAAGTCCTGCCTGGAAAGATACAGTATGCAAGCAAAGATGGCAGCACATCCTGATGGATATTTTCTGCCTTTTACAAGTGGTGGTACTCATGTATTACACCAATTGCAATAGTATAGCATCCTGTTATGGCATACCAGATTAGATACCTACCAAATAGTACCTACACTGTTAAAAAACTGTACTAAATAAATATATAAACAATTAAACTTTTAAGCATTTATTAATTTTGATAAAAGCTTCTGTACAATATGCATATGCACCCGTTCAAAAGTTTGTGGTCAAAATATTGAATATATTTTAAAATGTAATTTATTTCCTGTGATGTCAAAGCTGAATTTTCAGCATCAGTATTTGCTGCTCAAGAAAAATGTATTATCACCGATAAAAACAATTGTGCTGCTTAATATTTTTATGGAAACGGTGATACTTTTTTTCAGGATTATTTGATGAACAGACTTTAAAAGAACAGCAATATTTATAGAATTTATATTTTTTGCAACATTATAAAAGTCTTTAATGTCACTTTTGATAAATTTAATGCATTTTTGCTGAATACATTTCTTTTGGTTACACTTTATTTTAAGGCAACAGTTACATTGTAATTACTCAAATAAGTACTCCGTAATATTAATTAACTACATGTACTTACTAAAGAGTTACGGTTAGGGATTGGTTTAGGGTTAGTTACTTGTAATTATGCATAATCTACTGTTATTACTATAGTAAGTACATGTAGTAACGTGTAACTGTCACCTCAAAATAAAGTTACTTTTTTTATTCAAGAAAACAAATATTGAACATATGCACTTTGTGTTGATCATATTCATGAGTGAAGTTCTGTGGCAGGCTGTCTGCAGTGGAACTGAATACTGTCATTGCGGAGCTTCAAATGCAGCGTTCTCTGGAAGTGGTACAGGTAAACTCGTTTACTACACCTCAACCTGGAGACAAACACATATTGAGAGAGTACTTTTGGTGAATAACTGATTTAGTTATTCAATAAGATGAGATTAATTGCACAAATATTTAACAGTGCTGGGTAGTAACTGATTACATTTAATCTGGATTACATAATCAGATTCAAAAAATTAAGTACTAAATTATATATTATATTATGTTTTAAAATACTCATACTTTGTTATTGATTACATAATTACACATTATTCTCAGTAACCGACCACAATTTGTAATAATCTACTCAGCACTGCTCATTAACGTGTTTATAAGTGTGTGTTGGTTGCTGTGCTGATCAATTGTGAGGCAAGAAATCTCTGTGTGAGTTCACTTTTATGAATATTATGAAGTGTAGATTTTTACTTTGCTTTTATAGGACAAAGTTTGCTCTTTTACAAAACCCAATGTACCACTAAACAATAAACAGCAACAAAATAACTACAAAAATTGTGATGTCTGTAATATGCTGTATGTTGATATCGTGAATATGTTCTTTTGGCCTATAGGTTTTACCTTGACTTGGAGTAGAGCATGAGTGTAGGGGATTGAAGGTGAGGAATCCTGGGAGGTTCTGGCCAGTGGAGGTCATGATCCATTTCTGATACTGAGACACGCGGGTGTACACACCAGGTTCATTGGGCTGACCACAGTCGTGACCCCTACTGATGATGCCAGACTGAACCCACACTGAACACTGCTGACTCACCAGTGGACCACCAGAATCCCCCTACAGAAAAAGAGAGAGCTAGTATGTTTTTCAAGTTACAATGGCTGCACCCACTCTGACATTAAAGGGTTAGTTCACCCAAAAATGAAAATGTCAATAATTACTCCCCCTCATGTCATTCCAAACAAAAGATTCGTAAAGCTTCAAAGCTTCATGAAACAGTGTTTTGAAATCACCCATCACTAGGTATAATAAAGTTGCTATTTTGTTATTTTTGGCGCACAAAAAGTATTCTTGACGCTTCATAACATTAAGGTTGAACCACTGAACTGTTTTAAATATGTCTTTAGTAGCTTTCTGGGCATCTGAAAGTGTTGATTATCTTGCTTGCAATGGAGGCCTCACTGAGCCATCGGATTTTATCAAAAATATCTTAATTTGTGTTCTGAAGATGAACGAAGGCCTAGGGGTGTAGTACGACATGAGGGTGAGTGATTAATGACAGAATTTTTAGAGTTGTGCACAATGTCAGCATAACATGAAAATTCACACAATCTAATTAAATTTATCTTATAGATCTTAGTGTGATTCATCCCTGCAATATGTTTTAATCTCATAATGTTTCATGTCAACTCGATCTTCTGGTGAAAATTACAGATTTCTCTGGTGACATACGCTAGACGTATGCTCCAGTCTCCTTCATCTGCTTAAACTCTTTCCTTTCTAATTGGCAAGCTTCTGAATTTAAATTCAATCCACTTCCTGAATTTTAAATGAGGTACATTTACATTTACATTTACATTTATGCATTTGGCAGACGCTTTTATCCAAAGCGACTTACATTGCATTACACTATACATTTGTATCGGAGTATGTGCAATCCCTGGGATCGAACCCATGACCTTGGCATTGCTAGTGCCATGCTCTAACCACTGAGCTACAGGAAAGCTGTAGCAAACAGGAAAGAGGTAGCAAACAGGAAGCAGAATTGTAGTGCATAATTCATTTAATTCAAGTATTTTTATTAATTTTTAATTTTGCTGTATGAATCACCGATAAGTATCACACACACAACCATGTTGGACAAACATTTAATTTTCTCTGATTTACTCCAAATATTGAAAATGCATCCAAACAACACAAAGTAGATGGATTTTTTGTATATTTGGAATTTCTTTGCATTGCAGTTCAAATGTAATTTAGAATTTTTTTATCTTATTTTTTATTTTTATTTATTTATTTATTTATTTTGTGTAATTGAATTGAATTCTGAATTCTGCACAAGCCTGATGTGTGCAAATGTAGATTAGTAATAATAATCAGAGTGGTTGTTGTACCTGGCAGGTGTCTTTGCCTCCCTGCAGTAAACCAGCACACATCATGTTGTCTGTAATGACTCCAGCACCCAGCAGATCATTACACTGAGAATTAATTACCACTGGAACCACAGTCTCCTGCAGAGTCCCAGGATAAGACAAATTCACTGGACACACGACCACACACAAACACAATCATCAGTCTGTGACGCTAGTAGTAGGTGTGTCTGTGTCTGTGTGTGTGTCTCTCTCTCTGTGTGTGTGTGTGTTTGTGTGTGTTACCTCCAGCTGCAGTTTGTCCCCAGCCTGTGATCCAGCTGCTGGTCCCGGAAGGGAAGATGCTGTTCTCTGCTGCTAGACACACTGGTCTGATATAGTTAGTAAAATTGACTGAAGAGGACAGTTGCAGGAGAGCGATGTCATTGTTGTAGTTGTCGCTGTTGTAGGACGGGTGTATGACAAGTGTACTGACACTGCTGCTGATTTCATGGTCATGAACTTCCTGTTGTGTCCTCCTTCCCAAGTACACAAGCAGGTTGGATGTGCTGACTCTGAATGCAGACCATTGGGAAAACAACATTACAACTACAACATTTAACAGTGTTTAAAATCTGTGTAAATCTGTGTTCATGTGGTTCTAACCTAGCGAAACAGTGAGCAGCAGAGAGCACCCATTCACTGCTGATGAGGGAACCTCCGCAAAAATGACCTTCATATTTGGGGCTGTGAAGACTAACCTGCCATGGCCACGCCCCCTCAGGCGCATCAACTCCACCCACAATACGGGGCTTTAAACGGGGACGTCCATAAACTGAGAGAAAAAAAGACTTGTAGTGACACAAGGTGCACAAGCATGAGATCACATAGATGTTTCAATGATGCATGATGATACAACCTTAATTTAATTTAAATCAAACAATGAAAATAAGTATTTGATCCCCTACCAACCAGCAAGAATTCTGCCTCCTACAGATTGTTTATGTGCCCATGTCCAAAGAATCTGAAAGAATCTTTACCTCTGTGCTTTGGTTTCAACATACTAAGCCATGTTTTGCTTGGGGATCAAATACTTATTTCACTCACTGAAATGCAAATCAATTTATAACTGTGGTAAGGTTCTTGTGTTGTGGGAAGGAAGAGGACAAGGGTCGGCTTTGACTGCTGCTAGACTTTTATTCTCACCAGAGAAAATATCAAACACATAAACAAAAGGCGGTGCAATGCACACTCAATAATTCCACATCTAAGGACGGGCTTCACTCCAGACGATCATTGACTACGTATGGGTCTAACAGCAGTCCCTCTCTCTCTTACACGCTCCTGCTTCTCCTGACGTTTTATCCTGTCTCCACGCCAATTACTGGAACGAGAAACAGGTGTTCGTGATTTGCATTCAACCCGTTCACTCACCGCGCGTCTCCTGACGCTCTCTCCCGTTGCAGGCTCCGCTAAACCACGCCCCCCTCGCCACATACCCCCACCGCCCGACTCAGGCCCACCTGATGGCTAAACACTCCTTCTCCACGGTGCTGTACTTAGCTTCTCTCTTGGAGAGCTTACGGCTAATGTACAGCACCGGCCGCTCCTCANAGTCACGGGTGAGTAGAAGCCAGTCCAACGGCATGTCTTTTAGCTGCTCAAAACATACCGTTTGTTCATTTGCAAGTCTAGATCTTATCCTGAAACACAAACATGGAAATTTGACTATTTAAACTGCATTGATCTGGCATAGTCTATGCATTCATTACATTCTATGTATTACTTTTAGCTCATTTGAATGAAGGCATGTATGAAGAACAATGGATCAAAGCCACCGCTGAAAAAGGTGCTGTGGACCTGAGAAGCCAGAGCTGGTTTGAGACTCTCAGATTTGGAGCTCAGAGTTAAACCTGCACAGAAACACTGGGGACCAAATACAGAACTGACAGATCCTCGTTGCCGGTTATAACCCACTTCTGTGAATGTTTATTGTGGAACTTGCATAAATCTGTCCAAAAAGACTTAAAACCATGTCTCTCTTGACATAAGAGTGGTGAATGCCTCTAAATTACATGTTTGAACCTTGATGCATGTCATTTTAGAGGTGGGGTTGTGGGGAAGTCCTGCCTGGAAAGATACAGTATGCAAGCAAAGATGGCAGCACATCCTGATGGATATTTTCTGCCTTTTACAAGTGGTGGTACTCATGTATTACACCAATTGCAATAGTATAGCATCCTGTTATGGCATACCAGATTAGATACCTACCAAATAGTACCTACACTGTTAAAAAACTGTACTAAATAAATATATAAACAATTAAACTTTTAAGCATTTATTAATTTTGATAAAAGCTTCTGTACAATATGCATATGCACCCGTTCAAAAGTTTGTGGTCAAAATATTGAATATATTTTAAAATGTAATTTATTTCCTGTGATGTCAAAGCTGAATTTTCAGCATCAGTATTTGCTGCTCAAGAAAAATGTATTATCACCGATAAAAACAATTGTGCTGCTTAATATTTTTATGGAAACGGTGATACTTTTTTTCAGGATTATTTGATGAACAGACTTTAAAAGAACAGCAATATTTATAGAATTTATATTTTTTGCAACATTATAAAAGTCTTTAATGTCACTTTTGATAAATTTAATGCATTTTTGCTGAATACATTTCTTTTGGTTACACTTTATTTTAAGGCAACAGTTACATTGTAATTACTCAAATAAGTACTCCGTAATATTAATTAACTACATGTACTTACTAAAGAGTTACGGTTAGGGATTGGTTTAGGGTTAGTTACTTGTAATTATGCATAATCTACTGTTATTACTATAGTAAGTACATGTAGTAACGTGTAACTGTCACCTCAAAATAAAGTTACTTTTTTTATTCAAGAAAACAAATATTGAACATATGCACTTTGTGTTGATCATATTCATGAGTGAAGTTCTGTGGCAGGCTGTCTGCAGTGGAACTGAATACTGTCATTGCGGAGCTTCAAATGCAGCGTTCTCTGGAAGTGGTGCAGGTACTCTCGTTTACTACACCTCAACCTGGAGACAAACACATATTGAGAGAGTACTTTTGGTGAATAACTGATTTAGTCATTCAATAAGATGAGATTAATTGCACAAATATTTACATACTAACAGTGCTGGGTAGTAACTGATTACATTTAATCAAGATTATGTAATCAGATTCCAAAAAAAAGTACTTAATTATATATTATATTATGTTTTAAAATACTCATACTTTTTTTATTGATTACATGATTACACATTATTCTCAGTAACCGACTACAATTTGTAATAATCTACTCAGCACTGCTCATTAACGTGTGTGTAAGTGTGTGTTGGTTGCTGTGCCGATCAATTGTGAGGCAAGAAATCTCTGTGTGAGTTCACTTTTATGAATATTATGAAGTGTGGATTTTTACTTTGCTTTTATAGGACAAAGTTTGCTCTTTTACAAAACCCAATGTACCACTATACAATAAACAGCAACAAAATAACTACAAAAATTGTGATGTCTGTAATATGCTGTACGTTGATATTGTGAATACGTTCTTTTGGCCTATAGGTTGTACCCTGACTGGCAGTAGAGCATGAGTGTAAGGGGTTGAAGGTGATGAATCCTGGAAGGCTCTGGCCAGTGGAGGTCGTGATCCATTTCTGATATTGTGACACGCGGGTGTACACACCAGGTTCATTGGGCTGACCACAGTCATGACCCCTACTGATGATGCCAGACTGAACCCACACTGAACACTGCTGACTCACCAGTGGACCACCAGAATCCCCCTACAGAAAAAGAGAGAGCTAGTATGTTTTTCAAGTTACAATGGCTGCACCTGCTCTGACGTTAAAGTGTTAGTTCACCCAAAAATGAAAATTCTGTCATTAATTACTCACCCTCATGTCGTTCCACACCCGTAAGACCTTCGTTCATCTTTGGAACACAAATTAAGATATTTTTGATAAAATCTGATCGCTCAATGAGGCCTCCATTGACAGTTAATTAACACTTTCAGATGCCCAGAAAGCTACTAAAGACATATTTAAAACAGTCCATGTGACTACAGTGGTTCAACCTTAATGTTATGTAGTGACGAGAATACTTTTTGTGTGCCAAAAATAACAAAATAGCAACTTTATTCCACAATATCTAGTGATGGGCGATGTCAAAACACTGCTTCATGAAGCTTCGAAGCTTTACGAATCTTTTGTTTCAAATCAGTGGTTCGGAGCACCAAAATTACAGTAAACGAGGCTTCATTACATCATAAGTGTTTTGAAACACATGATTTTGGCAGTTTGATACACGCTCCAAACCACTGAATCGAAACAAATGATTCGTAAAGCTTCGAAGCTTCATGAAGCAATGTTTTGATATTGTGGAATAAAGTCGCTATTTTGTTATTTTTGGTGCACAAAATGTATTCTCGTCGCTTTATAATATTAAGGTTGAACCACTGTAGTCACATGAACTGTTTTAAATATGTTTTTAGTAGCTTTCTGGGCACTGAAAAAGGGAGTGTAATTGCTGGAGATGCAGGCCTCACTGAGCCATCTGATTTTATCAAAAATATCTTAATTTGTGTTCTGAAGATGAACGAAGATCTTACAGGTGTGGAACGACATGAGGGTGAGTAATTAATGACATTATTTTCAGAGTTGTGCACAATGTCAGCATGACATGAAAATTCACACAATCTAATTACATTTATTTTATAGATCTTACTGTGAATAATTTATCCATGCAATATGTTTTAATCTCATAATGTTTCATGTCAGCTCGATCTTCTGGTGAAAATGACAGATTTCTCTGGTGACGTATGCTAGACGTATGCTCCAGTCTCCTTCATCTGCTTAAACTCTTTCCTTTCTATTTGGCAAGCTTCTGAATTTAAATTAAATTAAATCCACTTCCTGAATTTTAAATGAGGTAGCAAACAGGAAGCAGAATTGTAGTGCATAATTCAATTAATTTGAGTATTTTTATTCATTTTAAATTTTGCTGTATTAATCACCGATAAATATCACACACAACATATGAAGTATTTCNTTATTAATTTTTAATTTTGCTGTATGAATCACCGATAAGTATCACACACACAACCATGTTGGACAAACATTTAATTTTCTCTGATTTACTCCAAATATTGAAAATGCATCCAAACAACACAAAGTAGGTGGATTTTTTGTATATTTGGAATTTCTTTGAATTGCAGTTCAAATGTAATTTAGAATTTGTGTTGTATCTTATTTTTTATTTTTATTTATTTATTTTGTGTAATTGAATTGAATTCTGAATTCTGCACAAGCCTGATGTGTGCACATGTAGATAAGTAATAATAATCAGAGTGGTTGTTGTACCTGGCAGGTGTCTTTGCCTCCCTGCAGTAAACCAGCACACATCATGTTGTCTGTAATGACTCCGGCACCCAGCAGATCATTACACTGAGAATTAATTACCACTGGAACCACAGTCTCCTGCAGAGTCCCAGGATAAGACAAATTCACTGGACACACGACCACACACAAACACAATCATCAGTCTGTGACGCTAGTGTGTGTGTGTTTGTGTGTTTGTGTGTGTTACCTCCAGCTGCAGTTTGTCCCCAGCCTGTGATCCAGCTGCTGGTGCCGGAAGGGAAGATGCTGTTCTCCGCTGCTAGACACACTGGTCTGATATAGTTAGTAAAATTGACTGAAGAGGACAGTTGCAGGAGAGCGATGTCATTGTTGTAGTTGTCGCTGTTGTAGGACGGGTGTATGACAAGTGTACTGACACTGCTGCTGATTTCATGGTCATGAACTCCCTGCTGTGTCCTCCTTCCCAAGTACACAAGCAGGTTGGATGTGCTGACTCTGAATACAGACCATCGGCAATTACAACTACAACATTTAACAGTGTTTCAAATCTGTTTAAATCTGTGTTCATGTGGTTCTAACCTAGCGAAACAGTGAGCCGCAGAGAGCACCCATTCACTGCTGATGAGGGAACCTCCGCAAAAATGACCTTCATATTTGGGGCTGTGAAGACTAACCTGCCATGGCCACGCCCCCTCAGGAGCATCAGCTCCACCCACAATACGGG
>RJVU01047120.1:6593298-6613574 GCA_003731715.1 Anabarilius grahami | reverse complement strand
TAAAACAGGATTGCTCCAAATAACTCAAACCTTTAGCTGATGACTTTGTCACTGTGCACTTCACAACCAAATTAAAATTTACTTCATATTCCTGAAAATCTGCATAAGTATGTGATCATTTTGCACAGTTCTCTATTTCAATTATTTATTTATTTTTTTTATCAATTTAAACCATGTTTAATGTGTATTTATTTAGATTGCATTTCAGAAGACAAAAGACAAAAGTGTGCAGTGCTAATGTGTTTAATTATCATAAAAGCCTTTTGCACATGTTGAAACATAATGAAGTTGTGATGACTGTGGTGTAATCTCATTTATACTGTATGACACAGATAACATAGGCTACAAGAAGTAGCATTATACATATTTTCCATAATACATTTGTTGGGTGGTGGAGGGATGGCAGGATTGTCACATTATTGAGATAAATCGTCGCATATATATCCTTGTTTTGTGCTTGACACGATTAGATGAACATTCTTTTCCAAAACTCTCATTTAAACATGATATTTCTAAGAGCTGTACTTGATATTTGCAAATCATATAGAAAAAAAGTCGTATATAAAAATAGTTTCAGGCTGTTTGCAATGAAACTGGTGACTAATTGCAGATTTTTCACAGATAACAGACAGAAAGAGACTTCATCATGTGACGTGCGTAAAAGAGGCGTTGATAAGGATCCCCAGATTCGCCAGATTCAGTGCATCAACCTTCAAAGACACAAAAATGTCCATTGATTGAGAGATAAAGTTGAATTCATGTAGTGTGTGTGTGTGTGTGTGTGTGTGTTAGGACTCACTCATGCATTGCATTCCTTGTCGTAATCGCTGCAGCATTCTGTTGGTTTGCAGTCAGCATTGCAGTTGCAGGCATAGCCAGCTTTGTGCTTCTCATTACATCTCCCATGACAGGAGTGTGAGGCTACAAAAAAACAAGCATTAGTCAGAGAATGATGTGTTTTAAGGGTGTATAAATGTCAGAGGGGAATTTTACTTTGGCTGTCAGTAGAACATTGAGCTGGGGGGAAGAGGACAAATCCAAGTTGGTTTTTTGTCTTCGTAGTTTTTTCTATTTCGTCTTCAATCCATTTTTGATACTCTGACACACGAACATACCCATCAGGTACGTTGGGCTTTGCACACCCTTCAAACCAGCTAATGATACCAGACTGAACCGACGATGAACACGACCGGCTCACCATTGGACCACCAGAGTCCCCCTACAGAGTGAGAGAAACATGGAAAAAGAGATGATGTTTTTTTTTTTTTTAATATTGTGCTATNTGTGCTATTGAACACCAAACAGTGACATGATACATCCAGTCTTCATGGACACTCAATTATGTTGTATATTTAGCTTTCTTTATTTGTGCACATTTGGAGAAGTTTGAATGATCTCGTTTAGAATTGGTCTCATTGGTTGTTGTACCTTATAGAAGCCTTTGCCTCCGCTACTTGTACCAGCACAAATCATGTTGTCGGTGACAGGTAATTTACAGTGAGATTTACAGTCTTCATTCTTTAACACTTTAACAGTAGTCTCTTGCAGAATCCCAGTAGAAGGTAAAAGTGCTGGACACAAAAATCAGTTTGGCGATGTTAGGAGTACATGTTTTTATATAAAGTAATAAATAGCTACTGTATGTGTGTGAGTGTGTTACTTGTTTCTCCAATTCTGCCCCAGCCTGTGATCCAGCCCTTGGTTTTGGCAACGAAGACACTGCCATGGGCTGCTAGAGACACAGTTTTAATGTGATCATTAATGGGGGCTGTGGAGGACAGTTGCAGTAGAGCGATGTCATTATCAAATGTCGTGTCATCATATTCGTCATGGGTAATGATTTCTTTAATCTCCATGATGACTGCGTTGGGATCATATCCCTCTTTTTGCATCCTTCCCAGGTGTGCACGAATCCTGGACTTATCTTTACTGAATACAGGGAGAGAAAATCAGAAAATTAAAAAAAGGAGAAAAGGAAAAACACTTTAGCATACTTTAAAAAAAAAAATAGTACTTATTATCTTATTATGCAAATAATAGCCTTTACTTTAAAACAATATATATAATGTAAACTGAATCTAATGCTTTCTGACACAGTACAATTCAATGAAAACGTAAATGCATTTAGCTGGACTTTAGAGTACTTTTTTGACCAACTTAAGTAGGACTTGTGGACATTATGGTCCGGTTTCACCGAAAGAGCTTAGCCTAAGCCAGGATTAGGCCATAGTTCAATTAGTACATTTATAGGTAGTTTTTAAAAAACGTGCCTTAGAAAAAACATTACTGGTGTGCATCTTGAAACAAAACAATGGCACTGACATATTTTAAGATATGTCAGTGCAAGTTACTTTCAGCAGCTCAAACATTTTAGTCTGGGACTAGCTTAAGCCTTGTCTGTGAAACCAAGGGTATATGTATTATTTCATAATTACTTCCATTGTCTTAGAAATATGGTTATAATGTACAGTCAAATACTGACAAGCATTTGTAATGAAATAAAATAAAATATACTTTAATGTAATTTCTATTGAAACGTCATATGTTTAAATATATTTCAAATTACATGTTCGTAATGACAAAGTTGCAATGTAACACATTTAAAATATAATAACCTTCAATGTAAAATAGGATAACAGTGGAAATTATAATCAAGTACTTTACACATGCTTTAATAAAATAAGTGCTTCTTTAAAGCATGAGAAAAGATTTTTAAAACAATGATTTAATATACTTTCAATTATTTTAATCACTACAAGTGCACATTACATACAATTAAGCACTTTTTTACAAGGTAAAAACGTATCACCAAGTAAAATAGTGGATTTAAAGCTGTTTGTGTAATGTCTAACCCTTTGACACAGTGAGCCGCTGTCAGCACCCATTCATTGGTGATGAGGGTGCCACCACAAAAATGTTTCCCATTATTTTGAAGACTGACCATCCATGGCCACGCCCCTACAGCTGCATTCACACCACCCACAATACGAGGGTTTAAAAAGGGATGCCCAAACTCTGAGAAAGAGAGAGAGAGAGAGAGAGAGAGAGATTAAATGAGAGACTTTCATTTATGTCAGACCTCATTTGTATAAACAGTAAACACCACAACTTCAAAGAGAGAGAAGGGCTCTCACCATCCAACTTGGTAATTGAATCTGCAGTGGAAGAGAAAATGTGTTACAGATTGTAATACATATAATCTACGGAAGAGGATTAGGACCAAGCAATAATAAAAAATAAAACCATCTCGAGATTAAAGTTGTTAAATTACGAGAAAAAACTCATTAAATTACGAGAAAAAACTCGTTAAATTTCAAGAAAAAAGTCGAGATAAAATGTTGAGAATAAACTCGTTAAATGATGAGAAAAAGTCGTTAAATTACGAGAACAAATTCATTAAATTATGAGAAAAATGTCTTTAAATTTCGAGAAAAAAGTCGAGATAAAATGTTGAGAATAAACTCGTTAAATTACGAGAAAAAAAACTGAGTTTATTCTCAACATTTTATCTCGACTTTTTTTCTCAAAATTTAACGAGTTTATTCTTGTAATTTAATGAGTTTATTCTCAACATTTTATCTCGACTTTTTTTCTCAAAATTTAACGAGTTTATTCTTGTAATTTAATGAGTTTATTCTCAACATTTTATTTCGACTTTTTCTCGAAATTTAACGAGTTTTTTCTCGAAATTTAACAACTTTAATCTCGAGATGGTTTTATTTTTTTATTATTGCTTGGCCCTAATCCTCTTCCGTAATACAATCAATACCTTTAGTATTTATATTTAAAAAGGAAAATAATTTAAACTCACTATTGATAATGTCCATATGTGCTTCTTCCTTAAATGCTTACTGTTTCACTATTTTGAGAACTGTTAGTTCAGTGATGCCCAATCCTGTTCCTGGAGATCTACCTGCAGAGTTCAGCTCCAGCTCTGCTCCAACACACCGGGCTGTAATTATCATTTAGCAGGTTCAGTTGTGTTTGATAAGGGTCGGAGCTGAACTTTGCTGGAAGGTAGGTCGACTGGAACAGGTTTGAGCACCCCTGATCAACTTACAGATGACTAGATCTATGCTGGAACTCAAATCATGAGATCTTACCTTTGACACATACGAGCAGAACAAAACCCACACACAGTAACCTCCACATCTTCACTCAGACTCTCTCTTCAGATGATGGTGGTGGTAGTTTGGTCCTCTGCGTCTCTCACAATCCCTTTAATAATGTCTCACTTCTCAAATATCTCTTCTTATCACTCATTTGCCCAGTCGTTTGTCACACCCCTCTTCCATTTTCCATAACTGTCTTTTTTTCCACAAGATAATCAGCTAGTAGTGCCTATACTTTTGATTGATATGTCCTGCTATGTAAATGCACTTTACTGGTGGAAATCATGTGGTTTCCTTTGAGGAAATGAACATTGTGGTCCTGCACACTTGACATGCATCAGACTGTTGTTTAAATAAAAGTTAAGGCTGAAGTGTTAGTTTTTGCCATGTAAATATAAAGATTGAACCAAATTTGTTTTGTCTTTTGAATTAATATTATTATTATAGATTATATGGTGATTAATATGTTTTACTTCATTATTTTCTATGTTTACAGTTTAAAGAATTTAATGTTTTGAAAATGTGATTCCAGTTTATGTAAGAACGAATCATATGGGCAGCCAAAAATGAACAGGGGCAGTTCTAGACCCTTTTTAGGGAGAATTCACTGACCAACTGCCATAACATCTGATTTATTGAGTTTTAGCTACCCTCTCTTTGAGATTTTTGGGCATGCTTGGTCAGTTTAATGTAAAAATGTAGTACTGTCCTAAAAAAGATATTTTACATAAAATGTTACATATGACCCTGCTCAAAAGTTTACACACCCTTGATTCTTAATACTGCGTCATTCCCTGGATGATCCATGGCTGTTTTTTGTTTGTTTGTTTTTTTTTTTTTTTTTGTGATGGTTGTTCATGAGTCGCTTGTTTGTCCTGAGCAGTTAAACTGCCCAACATTCTTCAGAAAAGTCCAGGTCCCAAAAATTCTTCAGTTTTCCAGCATCTTCTGCATATTTAAACCCTTTCCCTTTCTCTAAACCCTTTGAGATACATCTTTTCACACTGAGGACAATTGAGGGACACAACTATTAAAAAAGGTTCAGACATTCACTGATTCTCCAGAAGGAAACACGTTGCATTAAGAAAATCTACCCCCGGGGATGATTTAAAGATAATGGTAAACTGTACTTAATTTGTCTTCCGGGAAACATGAAAGTGTCTTCTTTTGCTTCTGATGGGTGTACTGACAAAATGTGATATTTAAACAAAATAAGAAAAATTTAGACATCTTCATCCTGTTCAAAAGTTTTCACCCTCCAAGAACAACCAGCACAAAAAAAGAAAAAGTCATGGATCATCCAGGTAACAACACACAGTATTAAGAATCAAGGGTATGTAAACTTTTGAACAGGGTTTTTAAGTGACTCCTCACTTTACACTCAGTTTAATCTTAAAACATATTGTTATGGAAATGACTGGAATTACGTTAACTCTTCAGTTACACATTTACAGAGCAAAAGGTCCCTCCCACTATTCTTAAAGCAGAAACTGATGATAATGCATAGACGTGTGAGATATGAGTTCAGCAAGATTCCATATGTACTGTATACCTCATAACCATTTTTATTTAACATTCTAAAGTAGACAGGAATGATCTAACCATCTCAAACTTTTAACTGACTTTGTCATTGTGCACTTATACAACCAAATTTAAAAATATTACTTCATATTACTTCACATAAAAACAAATATGTCCAGTGATTGAGAGAAAAAGAGAATATGTTCGACAGTCATGAATCCAAGTGTTCCTCTTGCTGGAAGAGAAAACAGAGTTCACACAGTGCTCAGATGTACGACTCCTTTAAAATTACAAGCAGCGTCCGTTATTGGCCGGCTCCTGTGTCAGCATCACACGCATATACATCATACTGCTCACGTGTTCAGCGTCGGCTAATACTGAGTCGGCACTCTGACGTAGAACCTGGAAGCGCTGAAAGTAAACAGCGTAGGAGAATGATGGCGGAGAGAAGAAATTGTTGAATAAAGTCATTATTTTTGTTTTGTTTTTGCACACAAAAAGTATTCTCATTGCTTCATAACATTAAGGTTGAACCACTGCAGTCACATGAACTATTTTAACCATGTTTTTACTACCTTTCTGCTCCTTGAATGTGGTACGTTGCTTTCTATGGGGGATTAAAAAAACTCAGATTTCATCAATCATTATTTGTGTTCTGAAGATGAACGAAGGTCTTACCGGTGTGGAACGACATGAGGGTGAGTAATTAATGACTGAAATTTCATTTTTGGGTGAACTAACCCTTTAAAATGTTGAATAATGTGTTTCATAAAACTTAGAATTGCTAAGTGAGAGCTCAACGCTTCATATAAAGTTACATTTAAACTAAATGCTTTATAAATTGTAGGCCTACTTTTGTATTTTTTCAAGACAAATAAAGTACAGTAAATGTGTATGTTGTTGGCACACTTTTCATCATTTCAGCATTTTTTATAGCATATCTAACCTTATTTTTACCTAAATTGAAACAGAAGCATCCTGTTATGTTGCAATATTTTATTGTATCAGTAAACTTGGTTTTAATGACAATACATTTAAAGATGCAGTACTGTAGCATAAGAAATAGTGTTTAAAATAAGCTGTCTAAAGCTTAAAGTTCAACAGATTATTTTAAAGTTTATTTACCATATTGACATCTTAATAAGACATAATAGAATATAACAGATACTTATTTGAGTTTAGAATATAAGGCAACTAATATTTCATGAACTGTGTTTTATTTTGTCATTCGATATTAAAATATAATAAATATATGTAATTAAAAGAAATGTCCCACAGTATCCAGAATCTTAAAATATAAAATACCCAAACAGTAGTAAGAGTTTAAAAAATATCCAACAATACATCAGACAATCCTTATTATAAATAAACAGAGTTTGGTATTTTTCAAACAGGTGCTTATTCTTTAATGAAGTATGTGAAATATGGCATGGTACCATCCTAAATTTTCTCATTTTATAAATGAATTTACATTCCAATATGTTTTTTTTCTCTTTTTCCAAAAACTATATTTTAATACTGATTCCCAACCTTTTTGTCTTAGGACAGCTCCATGCATCTGTAAGTGCAATTTTCAGTATTTTGTCAAGAATCAGACTTACGAAAAAACACACCCTTGGGAAAAGATTTCTTACCAAATGCATAAATATTATAAAATATATAAATATATTGTCCACAATACAGTAAGTGTTGACTGGTAATGTCTGTAGTGTGTCCTCGTCCTGCTGCTGTCTCTGTTTCTCCAGTTGCTGCATATATCTCGTTGAGTTGTAGTAATTAATCCAGGCTGTAGGGGGCGTCATCATTACTGTGTTTCCAGTGTTGGACACGGCGCTGCAGCTTCAGAGCGGCCTGTCTAAGATGAGAAAAGTACAAATAAACATTATAATCAATAACATAGGACAATCTCTACTCAACTATATGAAACTAAATCTTAAGTATCTCCTATCTGTCCATCAATATGCACTATTGTAAGTGTATTTGTGTTGCTGTCACATTGATTCATACCTGGAGATGTTCTTGCAGTAGAGCATGCTGATGGACCGCAGCTGTGGACAGCAGCACAAGAGTAAGGAAGGTGTGCGGTCAGTCAGGAGAGGACAGCCACTCACGTCCAGCTCTCTCAGGAAGTGACCGACTCTTGTTAGATACTTCACTGCTGTATCTGTCATCTGGTGTAGCAAAACATATCTTCAGCTATTATGTGATATGTACCCTATTTAAATGCCAAAAGAGGGTCAAAAAGGGTCAAAAGAGACCACTTTTATTTCAGGGGTAATTTTTCACGGTATAAATTGGGTCCTATGTACATGAAAAGTCTACATTTACATTTACATTTATGCATTTGGCAGACGCTTTTGTCCAAAGCGACTTACATTGCATTATACTATACATTTGTATCGGAGTATGTGCAATCCCTGGGATCGAACCCATGACCTTGGCATTGCTAGTGCCATGCTCTAACCACTGAGCTACAGGAAAGCTACAGAAAGTCTAGCATCCTTTTAAATTTTAGAATAAGTGTCCCTCACATGAGGATGATAATATTTGAGGGTCCGTGGCATCTAAAAGATTGAAAAGCCTGTTCTAATTGAATGCATTTTTTATTACAAATTATATTATCAGCAAAAAAAAAAAAGAAATCTAAGTAAAAAGATTCAAGCATATGTCTATTATGTCTAATATATCTTACATTTTCTGGGTTCTATTTTATTTTGAATCTCAATGTATTTAGTTGAATTCTTCTGGAATTTTGTTTATAACCGTTTAGTTGCATTCCAAATGACCTAGTACACACTTATACACTATTTACTTGTGCACTATGTACTCATCAGTGTAGTGAATTAATTTGATAAGATTATTTTGTCATTCAGCATCGGAGTCTGATTGCCCCTCCCCCTCCACTACGTAATTAAAGCTGTGATAATTGACTGCAAGTGTCCAACATTCCACATTTCGGCTGCTTCCAAATCTGTGTACTCTGAGTAGGTACTTATTCTGAATAAGTAATTACTCTGCTAAAAAAATACATTCTATATAGTATGAATGTGTGTAGTATGAATGTATTCCAGACATACTACATTCGCCATGTTGTCACTGTCATGTGATCCACCAGCGCCAGTTGTGTTGCTTCACTGCCATTCACAAATCCTCTCCCGTGGCCTCATGGGATAGTAAAGTGTCCACCATGCACACTTCAGAATCTCGCCGGAAGTAGTCAGTCATCCGGGTACTTTCTGCCTACTCTTTTATGAGTACAATGAATTTGGACATAATACTCTTGTCATACTGTTTTTCGCCTACTATGTAGGGAAGTACGCAATTTTGGATGCAGCCTTCATTTTTAAGTGTTTTAAGTATTTAAAATGTACTTTTCCTATTTGGATTTTCCAGTGTGTGAACACTAATCATCACACTATTTATACAACAAAACGGCATAGAATTAGAATAGTACATAAGTATGTGAATCGGGACGCACCTTTTGTTTATCTGTTAACAGTTATTGTTTCCTGACTAAGAACCCAGCTATAATTACTTTGTGCACTTTTATTATAAGATTCCTGATTTAAAGAAGTACTTTAGGGCATCCAGCTATTCTGACTGTGGCAATGGTCCTGCAGAAGAAGGAAAGGGCTTTGATCGCACGATCAGACAGACACACACAGTGACACACATCCAAAAGCTCCAGACGATGACACTGTCGGCAAAACATCTGCACAAAGACAAAATTATATCACATGACATAATGGTAATCAGATTGCAAATACATGGCAAGTCATAAATGTATGCATAATGGAGTGATAAAAAGGTAAGCCAAACCTTTATTCCATTATCTGTAATGAAAACACACTCGGTTGCGGTCAGTTTTCTCAGACTGATGTTGGCCCCCAGAACTGCCAGTCCCTGTGAAAGTTTCATTTTTAATATAATAACAGCTGTAAAAGGATTATGTGTAATAAATTATATACTAAGTGTACTTTGTCATGTATTTTGCAGCCGGTGATGTCCAGAGAGACCAGAGAAGCACATTTGTCCAGACACTCGAAGCCATTATCGGTCAGGTTCTCACAGAAACACACGGTCAGGTGTGTCAGATTGCTACATCTGGAAATGAATTTTACATTCATAAAGTCTCTGTATAAGAGGAATTTTATGTGAAAAGAGTGTGTACTGTAAGTGTTAACTGTTTTCACCTCTGAGTTATTCTCTTCAGGGACAGGTCAGTAACTTTTGGGCAGTAGGAAAGATCAAGCTCTCCCAGTTCAACAGCAGATGGTCCTTCAGTGATGTAATGGATTCCCATATCAGTCACCCTAGATTGGGTAAAACACAACATAAACTGAATGCAGTTTAATAGAATCTGAAATGCATGTCAAGAATGTAACCAAATATTCAAGATTGGGGGAGCAAAAGTAAAAGTTTATGAATCGGTTGTATGGAAATCCTGAATGGAAAGGTGAAATATTTATTTAAGTGCCTCCCTGAGTATATTATTTTTTTCTGCTGTATAACAATTTAATTTTGAGTAGGCTTTCCCCTTCTGAATTTTGTGGAGTGTTCCAACCAGACGAGGTACCTTTTCCATGTTAATCAGAGTTTTTGTCCTAGCCGCAACGGCGACGCGCGACGATTCTATTTTAGAAACAGTTTCTATTTTTCTGCAACGTCGCGACGGGAACAACAACACAAAGTATGGTAATGATAATCTCAGGTACTGTTTATGTGCTTTATTTAATGTTAAAAGCGTGTAATGTGACTTTGAATATCATTTAGTGCTCCCAGCTATGTAGCCGTACTAACAGCAACAATGGAGAATTCACCTCAGATCTTTAAATTAAACAATTCCTGCTGAAAAAAACAGCATATGCTGGTTAAGGTATAGGTTTTGGAGCTGGTGTGCTGGTTTGAGCTGGTTTATGCTGGTCCATGCTGGTCTTATGCTGGTCCATGCTGGCCCTATGCAGGTCCAGTGCAGATAAGACCAGCATAAACCAGCTCAAACCAGCATACCAGCTCCAAAACCTACCTTAACCAGCATATGGTGTTTTTTTCAGCAGGGAAATAGAAACAAGAACGTTAAAACTGTGGACAAACAATTGTATTCTATGACAAAGATTGTTTTTTTAATATTGTTCAAATGGTGTGTTAATTGTGAATTTGATTATGTAGGCTACTTAACCATTTCCTTGCGAGTACCTTCAAGATTAATCTCTGGTGCAGTGAACTTGCAGCGAGAGCCCGCCCACACGCTGTTCTGATTGGCTGTGGTTTTTGATTGATTTTGTCGCATCTCGTAGTCGCGTCGCGTCTGGTGATGCTGAATCTTATCGCATCGCATCGCATCTGGTAGGTGTGTGTTAAGGCAGGAACGCCTACGGCGACGAACTAGTGGCGATGAAAGCTGACTGTGGGGTTGGTTCACGTCGGCAGCGTCTGAGTCCAAAGTTGGTCCTCGTAAGCTTTTTTTCGGGTGATGTGGAATCGCCGTTGGAGCTCGTCGGTCAGTCGGGCCATCTGAACATTCTAATTGGCTGTTCAGCTACTGCCACCTGCTGGTACGGAAAGGCATTTCATCTTACGCAGGCGCAGCTACTTGGCCGTCGGCTGTCAAGCATTGGTTTAGTGTGTCAGGGCAACTTTGGACCCAGACACTGCCTTTGTGAGCCAACCCCGCAGTCTGCTTTCGTCGCCACTAGTTCGTCAGCGTCGGTTTGGTATGTTCATGCCTTTAAGATTTTTTGACCCATTTTTTGTTGTCTCACACCACAGGGGGAAAAAAGATTCTCAAAAAGACACTGTGTTTGCATTTTTCTATATATTCACGTCAGTGCAATGGCTTCTCTCACTTGATACACCCTGAGATATTTAGTTTGCACAGTTTAGTCAGACTTCCTAAAGACTTCAAGCTGGCGTCAGTCATGCGAGGACAGTCGGACACATGGACCTCACTGAGTTTCAGAGAGCTCCGGCACAGGGCCTTCAAGCTGCTGTCCGTCATTCGCTCATTACCTAAAAATGCAGAACACAGTTTCTGTTTTACTAATTTAACATTTCTAGCCATGTCACATTATTTGAACGCACAAATACAAACCTTCTATTTGGATCTTGGTGAGGCTGATCACTTCCGCGATTGTTTTGAATGCCACATCAGATACAAACGGTGAGTCCAATAGGGAAATCACAGTCAGCAAACAACATTTAGACACTAAGACCTTGCAACAAAGAAAACAACAATCACCAATTCAAACTTAGTGTCCAATAGACGTTGTCATACAGTTGTGCTCAGAATTATTGGCACCCTTGGTAAATATGATTAAAGATGACTATAAAAATAAATCAGTTTTTTTTTTAAAACCTTTTGATCTTTAATTCATAAAATTAGCAAAAATCTAACCTTTCATTGAAGGAAAAGAATTGAAAGTGGGGGGAAAATCACATTATGAAATAAATGTTTTTCTCCAACACACGTTGGCCACAATTATTGGCACCCCTAGAATATTTTATGAGTAAAATATCTCAGAAGTATATTCCCATTCATATTTAAAAAAATTTTAGCACACCAGGGTGATCATGAACATGAAATTGTCCAGTCATGACTTCCTGTACCACAGGAGTATAAACATGAGGAAACACAAAGGCCACATTCCCGTAATCATTCATCACAATGAGTAAAACTAAAGAATATAAATCTGATGTGCAGCAAAAGATTGTTGAGCTTCACAAAATAGAAAGTGGCTGTAAGAAAATAGCTAAAGCATTGAAAATCCCCATTTCCACTATCAGGGCAATAATTAAGGAGTTCCAATCAACTAAAGATGTTACAAATCTGCCTGGAAGAGGACGCGTGTCTAAATCATCCTAATGTCCGGTGAGGAGGAAAGTTTGAGTGGCCAAAGACTCTCCAAGGATCACAGCTGGAGAATTGCAGAGATTAGTTGAGTCTTGAGTCTCAGAAAGCCTAAAAACAATGATCAAACAACACCTACATCCCCACAAGTTGTTCGGGAGGGTTTCAAGAAAAATCCTCTGCTCTCATCCAGAAACAATCTCCAGCATATTCTGTCCAAAGACTGGAACTTCAAACGGGACCAGCTTCTGTGGTCAATTGAAACTAAAAAAATAACTTTTTGGCAGCAAACCCACCAGATGGGTTTGGTGCACACATGGATAAAAAGTTTTCCTATTTTTCTGCTGGAGGTCCTGGACATCTTGTTCAGATTCATGGTATCATGCATTCTATCAAATACCAACAGATAAAAAATAAAAACCTGACCGCTTCTGCTAGAAATCCAATAATGGGCCGTGGTTGGATCTTCCATCTGATCCAAAACAAACATTAAAACCAACACAAAAATGTGTCACTGAGCACAAAATGAAGCTTCTGCCATGGCCTTCCCAGTCCCCTGACCTAAACCCTAAAGAAAACGAGTGGAGTGAATGGAAGAGAAGAAACACCAACATGGAGCTGGGAATCTGAAGGATCTGGAGAGATTCTGTATGAAGGAATGGTCTCTGATCTCTTGTCAGGTGTTCTCCAAACTCATCAGGCATTATAGGTGAAGACTGAAGCTGTTATCTTGGCAAAAGGAGGTTGCAAAAAGTATGTTGCAATAGTTGTGGCCAACGTGTTTTGGAGAAAAACATTTATTTCATAATGTGATTCTCCCCCACTTTTAATTCTTTTCTTTCAATGAAAGGTTAGATTTTTGCTAATTTTATGAATTAAAAAAATCAAAAGGATAAACGATGTAGATTTATTTTTACAGTCATCTTTGATCATATTTACCAAGGGTGCCAATAATTCTGACAATAACTTTATTTTATGAACATAATACATACCTGCACACAGGTGTCAGTGAGGGTGGGAAGGTCATCTAACACAATCTGTTGAAGTGAACTGCAAGCCTCAGCGACATATGTAAATCCATCCACAGATATCTGTAGAGTAGGAAACAAAACTAAATTCTAACATTTATATAATGCAATTAATTTAATCAATCATTAATCTGATAATCATTTTAGCTAATATTACTAGTTTGCACATCCTATATGTGTTAACACTAACCTGAGAACAACCGGAGAGATCTAGATGACTGAGTCTGTGACAGCCTTTCCCTGAGGTCAGATACTGCAGGCCTTTATCAGAGAAACCCATGCAGTATGCCAGATTCAGAGACCGCAGCGTCAGACAGCATCTTTTAAACAAGAGTCAGTACCAGAACCATAAAAATACAGTTATTTCTGTCATTATGGTTGCTTACTGAGAAACATGTAAGAAGTTTGTACCTTGAGAGGACTCTTATAGTGGCATTAATTATATGAGTAAAGGCCAGATTAAGATAGAGGAGAGAGTGACAACCCTCTAAAATCATCTTCATATTTTCATCCTGTCAGTTTGTATTCAAACAAAACCGGTATTAGATTGATCAAAAGCAGCAAAACCTATAAACACAATGTGTTTGTGTTCTACTTGCATTAACAGTTAGGCATTCACTCAGATTGAGTTCTTGAAGATTTCGGCATTGACCTTTGAAAATAAAACACATAAGATCCTTATCATATCATTGATCAAACGGAAGATTCATGTCATTTTTAAACTGATTAAAGTAAATTTACTGATGCGTCTGAAGCTCAACCCCTCCACCATTGTGCAACCACACAAGTTTACAGAGGTCACATAGACACGATGTGCCCGCAGTATTCTCTCCACGGTCTGATCTGTGATCCAGCTGCTCTCAGAGGAGAAATCAATCTGTGGAAACACATCTTACACATCTGAGTTTATATACACTTGTGAAAAAGAAGTGCACTTTAGCATACTTTTAAGGGTACTTAAGACAGAAAGTGAGTGGAAACTGAATGTGATGTTTTCGGACACTTAATTGAATGTTATTTTAAATTAAATGAAAATGGTACACTATGAAACTTTCAGCCCTCTAGTGGTTAAAAAACAAAATTGCATGCATTTTGCGGAAGAACATTTTTTAGGTTGTGCTTTGGCTTTGCGTGACTGTGTGGATGAATATGGTTCGTTCTCATAACTAAAAAAATATAGAAATTACCCTACTGCTCATAAAACATTCACTACTAGGGTTAAGAGATATAACCAGTTTGGACGGAAAGGATCTTAAGCTGACAAGCTGAAGATGTTACTGTAGCTTTACCCATTAATAGACATGGTACTTCCTTGAAAATAAATTACAGTACAAGTGCTACAACCCATAATTAAATGACCCTTCACAATAGATAATGCTTTACAATGAACTCTGTTAGAGAGCTATAATTTATCTGTTTAATTTAATACTTTACTCACCTGTTGAGCAAAAAAAACACCATCTCCATGTTGCTTTTAAAACATTTCAAATCCCTCAGTTCTCACCATCTCCGAAAAGCCATACCAATGTTGATTCTTGTTTTATTACGACCAAGCCAATGTTGATTCTCTCGACATTTAGCTGCTCCATGTCAACCTTTCTCGATCTTTGTGACAACTAACTTATGCCACTCCCACATCATACACAGTAGATAGAGCAACTTTTCTCTATTATTGGACATGACGAGACACGCACAGGCGAGTGACGTACATATGCAATTTCTCTTTGAAAACCAATACATCAGGTTGAAAATATAAACATTATAATAGGCTTACCACACACATTTTTGACTTATAACACATTTTTGACTCATTATTCAAAAATAGTTAATTCTGAACAAAAAAATGTTTCATAGTGTACCTTTAAATAGGATTTAAGTACATCTTTATATGTAAATTCCTAATTACATCTTTGAAATAATGTTACAGTGTACAGCCGAATGTACTGAAAAGCATTTTTTATAAACTAAAATACATTTTAATGTATTTTTTATTTCAACTTTTATGTAATGTATGTTTAAATATATTTCTAATTACACATTTGTAATGATGAAATTGCAATTTAGTACATTTAAAATGTAATAACTTTAAATGTAATATTGAATAACACATTACAGTTAAAGTTATAGTATTTTACATGTGCTTTAGTATGTTAGTCAACATCAAAATACGTGTACTTCGTTAAAGCATGAAAAAATTATAATATGATGTAAAATGTACTTTAAAGTAAAACTTTTAATTTGACATCATTACAAAGTTCACTTTTTACAAGTGTACTTAAGTGTGTCAAGAAACATAGTCATGAAAGTGCAATATCTTTAAGTACGCTTAAGTGGCCTTTTATTTAATTACTATTAAGGTTTGGCACACTACAAGTGCACATTCAATACAACTAAGTGCACTTCTTTTTCACAAGGGAATAGCTGAATTAAAGAGTGTTTAAGTGAGCTGCACTGACCTCAGTCCACAATGAGCTGATTTGAGTGATCGCTTTCCAAGAATGACACACCTGAGCACATTTCAAGAGGTCACGCACACCTAGACTTTGGAAGACCTGCACCAAATTGTTTATTAAAATCACAGTTGACTTGAAGCCAGTTATATAATGGTAACATCACAGAGGTTAAGTGATACCTTAAGAGACAGCTTGTTAGGCAGCAGTGATAGTCTGTCCTGTCCATTGCCCTGTGGTATCTCTGAGTTCAGACTTTCCTGAATCTCTCTCTCTAGCCTCTGAACATACAGACATACATAATACCTAAACAACTTATATTAAATGCATTTGTGTTTCACACACATTTTAATTTGAAAAACTACCTTAAAATATTCCTTTGTTCTTTTAGCGTCATGTACAACATGACGCCAAGTCATTATGATGTTTCTGCAGTGAACAGACTCCTGCGCTTTCTGTAGTTTCCTCACAGCATCTGGATAACATAGATAATGCCTTCATATGTTACAATGTTACAATACAGTGTTGGTGGTACTGTAACACGTAATCAGATTACTTTTTTCAAGTAACTAGTAAAGAAGTAACGCATTACTTTTACATTTACAACAAAATATCTGAGTTACTTTTTTTTAAAAAAGTTTCGCAAGTTACTTTGTTTTCCCATTTATTGACTGACACCTCTCCTGTCATCATATTGAGAGAAATCGGGTGAACATGATTATTCTAGACTAGTTAATGTGAGCATCCATTTACTCATTTACTTTGTCTTATTCTTCTGTATTCCAGAAAAGCACAGCTAAAAGACTTGTTTGTTTGAGCTGCGTCCTCTACTGTACAGGCGTGAATTTGCATTTCCTTCAGCCTGAGGCTTATTCATTTCACTTTTGGTGTGAAAGGGCCTTATTAGTTAAAAATAGAACTTTTTTGCTGTTATAAAAAAAAAGGTAACATAATGCATAACTTTCCATAAAAAGTAACTAAGTTACATAATTAGTTACTTTTTTAGAGAGTAACGCAACATTGTAATGCATTACGTCTAAAGTAACTTTCCCCAAGACTGGAAACAATATTAATAGAGAACAAAATGCTGTTTAAATTTAATAGCTGGATTTCCTACATATTCCAACTTTGAATTCCATGTAACCTGATGTAATATATACCATTCTGCCTGTTTTTGCGAAAGCAAACCCACGCGGTCCACTTGATGAAAGCCAGTTTGATCCCTCTCTGTGTGTGATACAGCTTAGCCTCTTCCATTCTCTCTAGGAGCCTGGCAGCTTTCATTTTCTTCTTCGAAATATAACTCTTCCAACCCCTTTAACATGAGAAGACAGACATTAACCTAAAGTAGACATACAGTTCCATAGTTTTTGTACACTCTTAAAAATTAAGGTTCTTTATTGTGTTTCCATTAAGAATCTTTACCATCCCACTGCAAAAAAAGGTTCTTTAAGGGCTCTTTAGATTTTTACATTTAAAATTCTTTTATGGCATCACTGTGAAAAAACCCTTTTGGAACATTTATTTTTAAGAGTAAAGCAGGTTTTGTTTGCTGTTGTGGCTCTTTTTGCTTATATACAGTTTTTTGACACTCACATGAAGCACATTTTGGTCAGGTTGTTTCGATAACATGAGAAAGCTTTCTCCAACGAATGTGACAGAAACTGTGAGAGGGGGAAAAAATGAATAAAATGGATGTGCGATAGCGCAACCCGATTCACACTGAATAAAGAATATATGAAGAAATATTAAATTTACCAGGCTGTCTTCTGAATTTCCAAAAATACCATACACAATATTTCCTGCCAGTGAGATTTGTTTGTCTTTGTCAATAAATGTGTGCCTAAAGAATTCAGAAACAATTTACATTTTAGAGCTATTCCTGTATTAAAATTATTGTTTAAAGCTTATAAACTTGAATTTACATCTCAGTCATCAGTTATTTTCTAACGTCACAAATTATACGCAAGCCCACATACAGTACCAGCAAATCTCAAAATCCTGATCCTCTAGAATTGATCGGATCTTCTCTTCTATAAAGTGCAAAGGATCTTCAGGGCACGAGACACATATCCCAGCAAGCAAAGCCTAGTTGAAGTGCAAAATAAATAAATAAATATATAATACTCCTTTAAACTAATAGTATTTATTTAAAACAATATATATATTTAACATTATTAATAACATATACATGTTATAAACAAATTAATTAAATCATTAAATCACCTTGTAAATCTGAGGAAGTGAATGTTTAATAATGTAGTCTCTCAAAATTGGATCTGAATCTTGCAAAGAAGTCATCATAAAAACGATGGTGAAGTGGTAGATTAATGATTTCCCGCAGTTAGTGCAACAATAACCTGAGACACCTGTAGCTTCTGTCAATATTTACATTCATGTTGCTTGGTGACCTGAGCAAGTGGTTGGTCAGATGAAATAATGGAATAGCAACATATAATAATATATTTGAATTTCAAATAAGATTTCATAATATAGGCTAATCATATGCCCAAATATATGTAGCCTTCAACAGTGATATATAAACTTAATATATTTTACATTTATTCCCTTTAATGCATGCAGACAGAATTGAAGTTGAACTAGTTTTATGCCTGTTTTTAATGATTTCAAGCTCTATTTGAAGATTTAAGAGTACATTTTTGGGGCTTAAATAGAGTATTCTGGGAAATGTTGTTCTGTTTTATGTATATATGTATATATATATATATATACACACACACACACACACACACACATACATACATACATACATACATACATACATTAACATACATACATAAAACACATTTGTGTGTGTGTGTGTGTGTGTGTGTGGGCATGTTTTTGTGAAATATCAGGACACAAATGTGTATCATGACATGGGTATGACATAGGTATTACAAGGAGAGGGTGACATATGAGGACATTACCCATGTCCCCACTTTTCAAAAGGCTTATAAATCATACAGAATGAGTTTTTGTGAGAAAGTAAAAGTGTGCACAGTTTCCTGTGATGGTTAGGTTTAGGGGTAGGGGTAGTGTAGGGGGATAGAAAATACGGTTTGTAAAGTATAAAAACCATTACGCCTATGGAATGTCCCCACAATTCACAAAAACAAACATGCGTGTGTGTGTGTGTGATTAAAAAATGTGATTTGTTCTCTTCAAAAATTTCGTTCAAAAACACAAACATCGTTCACGAACGCTCGCTCAAATCAAAATGTATTATTGAATAATTATAATTATAATAACATATGTATATTTAAACCAAAGTCACTCATGAACGCAACTCCGCGAAACGTTTTGGTCGTCCACTGATGCAATAGGCGGCAAAGTGCAGAGGAAACCGTCAATGACGAGTATATGATCAGGAAGTACATCTTTATTTATCCTGTCGGACGAGAACCATGTGTTAATATTTATGTATGAAATCTGCGCATATCGCAGAATGGGAGATGACAATGTCATATCCCGGCTCGGCAGCATGAAGGCTCTGTTGGGGATTGTAGCAGGAGCTGGAGCCTCCTATGGGATTTACAAACTAGTCTTTGGTCGTGTAGGAGATGGAGGAGTAAGCAGAAGAAAGTCTGCGAAAAGTGTGACTATTCAGCCTGGGAGCTTAATGGCCAAAGTATCTGGATTTAAAGTTGTCAGTAAGAGTGATAATCTGGATCCGTCTGCGGAGACTGAATCTAGTAAGTGACATTCAAATGTTTTTTTATGAGAAAGTAAATATTAACACCTCTATATAAGTTTACAGTAATTGTTTTTTTGTTTGTTTTTTCAAACACATTGTATTGATTAAAGATGGGGAGATTGTTCATTTTGTTGTCTTAGGTTCTGGATCTTTTCATACAAACCTTTTCTTTGATGTTTTTTTCTTCTCATAAGGTGATATTCACTCAAAATCTGCTGCCAGCCTGGAGCCTCGACATCTGAGCATGCTTCTCTCCCTTCTGCAGAGCAGCCCAAACCCAGAAGAGAGGAGAAATGTTCTCGTAACCTTAGGAAACGCTGCTGCCTTTACTGTAAACCAGGTCAGCGAATTGTGTGGCTTTTGGACACTGTGCATTACGCTTACTTGGTTAATATGTTTTGACTTGAAGTAAAGAACCTCTCATGTTGCAATTGATGTATCATGTTTACAGCAATTATTTTCTTTTCATATTCAGGATCTTCTGCGAGAATTTGGAGGTCTTCACATCATAGCAGGCTTCCTCTCAGACCCTTCTTCTGAGATCCGGGTTCAGACTCTAAACGCTCTGAACAACTTAAGCATGAATATCCGCAATCAAGAGCAGCTGAAGGTACTGCAAAA
>RJVU01047120.1:6566574-6592277 GCA_003731715.1 Anabarilius grahami | reverse complement strand
GCCTGTTGATTTTGAATCAGTGTTGTTATTAGGTAATATTATTCAGAATAGTTGTTTGATAATAAAAAAAACTGAAATAAAATATAAATGAAAAATGAAAGTCTTAAATAAAAAAAAACCTGAAGGAAAATTAGAAATGTTGCCTTCAATGCCTTGGCAACTAACTGAAACAATTTAAAGTGATAAAATTACTAAAAGTAAAACATAAATCAATTAAAACTGTATAGAAATTTGTGCTGTCAAATCGATTAATCACGATTAATCGCATCTAATATATGTTTGAAACTTTAGAGTTTCAACTAATGTGCAATTAATCGTGATTAAAAGTTTAAAACTTGTGTATTAGATGTGATTAATCGTGATTAATCAATTTGACAGCACTAATAGAAATATAGAAAAAAGTTAATAAAAATATAGGGGGAAAAAGCTGAATGAAATTTAATATAGAAAAATAAAAGCTAATTCAAAATATTAATATATATATATAAATACTATAATGCTTTATAAATAATACTAAAACACCATGTTCTCTCATTGATACTATGGTTACACACGTCTCTGTTGTTGTTGTTCAGATATATATCCCGTCAGTGATGCAGCTGATTGAGATGTCGCCTGTGAACTCTGACCTTCAGCTGGCAGCGCTCCGATTACTCACTAATCTGTCCGTCACTGATAACCACCAGCATCTGATGAAGAATTCTATTACACTCCTCCTATCGCTTCTCGTAGTGAGCAATGAAGACCTACAGGTGATTTTGGAGTAACGTATTGAATGATATGTGTACACAAACAGATTTATTGAATATTTAATCTGTTCCTGCAGATCCAAGTCCTGAAGGTCCTAGTAAATCTTTCCTCCAATCCAGATTTGATGGATGATATTGTTCAAGCTCAGGTGAAGTAATATGTCATTTATGGTTGCTGCTGTAATGCTTTCCCCTTTTTGTTGGTGAAATCCAGTGCAATGAATTTTCTCTCATGCCAACACAATATGATTATAAATA
The DNA here is from genome assembly GCA_003731715.1 of Anabarilius grahami. Lineage (NCBI taxonomy): Eukaryota > Metazoa > Chordata > Actinopteri > Cypriniformes > Xenocyprididae > Anabarilius > Anabarilius grahami. The sequence goes on along the minus strand of RJVU01047120.1, from coordinate 6,591,270 downwards.
GATAAACCTATAAATAATCACCTTGGTTGCTGGGTGTCCTAGTTTGTCTCGTTGGCTGCTGTTGATGCGTATATCTATTTTAAGACCACTCTGAGGCCATGATTTAGTTTTGAGCTGCACGATTTGGGGGAAAATATCTAAAGAAAAAGCTCAAGGTTTGATGTGCTTGTTTGAAGGGCTTAATAATATGACCAAAGAGTTGTGATTATATATCAAGTAGGGCTGAAAGGTCGTGTTTATTTTATTACGCACTGTCAATTGTGATAAATCGTCCTGGTGTTATGGACATCGCCATCTTTGATACTGTCGCTATTGTGAGTTTGAATGCTGTTCGATCATATGGATATGTATCCAAGCAGCTAATTTAATCTGCTGGATGAACAAAACATTTCAAGACTCACCAAACAAATGCTGTTGTCGACTAACAGTCACTGAACGCAGCCATCAAGAAAATTTCTGATAGATGCCTTTTAATTCTTAGCACTTTATTTTTTACGTTGGGAATTTTTTATTTGTAAAGTAAGTTTTAGAAAAGGTTTGAATAAAATGTTGAAAGATTAATCGGAGAAGTTACATGTTACTATTTCTTGGCAAGTTAATTATAGGATTAATCAACCAATCTGAAAATAATCAATAGATTAATCATAATATAATTAGTACTAAATAAAAATATTAAACTAAACAAGAAATATTTTAATGTTTTTAGAAATGTTGAAAGATTAATGGCAGAAGTTACTGTTATTATTTATTGGAAAGTTTAGTTAATGATTAATAAACTAATCAATCGATAGATTAATCGCAAAATAGTTGATAGATTAATCAATTAATCTGAAAAAGAATCAATAGAAAAATATTATTTTTATGATTAGAATTATTACTAAATAAAAATATTAAACTAAATAAGAAATATATAAATTTTTTAAGAAATGTTGAAAGATTAATGGCAGAAGTTATCGTTATTATTTATTGGCAAGTTAACTAAATGATTAAAAAAATAATCAATAGAAAAATATTATTTTTATGATTATAATAATTAAATTATTCTAATTATTAAAAAATGTAACAATAAGAAATGGTTCAATATTTTAAGAAATATTACTTAAATGTTTTAAATAAGAAATAAAAATTTAGTATTACGTTGGGTATGGCTGTTTTAATTTCTTCATTTTCAAATGTATTTTTTAAGATGTATTTTTTGGCGTTTTTGCCTTTATTGTGATAGGACAGTATTCAGACAGGAAGCAAAGTGGGAGAGAGCGAGAGAGAGGGGAACGGGATAGGGAAAGGACCGTGAACCGGGACTTGAACTCAGGTCGCCCCGAAGCACACCGGCGCTACATGACTCATTTTCAAATGTTAAACCATTGTTAAACTTGTATTTAGGTGGAAAAAGACAGGAAGTGCTCCACTTTGAACCATGCATATTTTAATTTTTTATTAAATGACAGTCTTTATGATTTGATAATCACACTAAGCTTTATTGCGATTTCGGCTTTATTTTGATTAATCGCTCAAGCGTAGCCCTAGTTTATTTCTTCTTTTAGTTCTAAGAGCTTTTATGTATTCGCACGCACTCATCCAGTTACTTGTAAATCTGTTCACAGGCTCCAGCCTCCTTGATTTTGTTGTTTGACAGCTGCACAAGCACATCTGTTCTTCTCCGCCTGTTGTTTTTTGTGGGGAACCTGCGTGCGTGGAGACCCTCCGCACAGGTGGCTGAAGCTCTGAGGATGAGGCAGGACTCTCTGTACTGTGTTCTACTGGACAGCTCCTCTCAGCTGCACCGTAAGCTCCCCCAGCTGCTCTCCCATCCAGATGAGGAGGTGAAGACGCAGGTGGCCAGACTCCTCACATAACCTTACAGAATACTTCTTTCCAAATATACCTGTCCTTCTATGTGTAGAAGGTGACACAAGCTTGTTCACCTACTGAAATGTTCAGGCTCAGCATTAACAACCTAGCATTAATTCCTTTGTGGAGCAGTGTTGATATCCAGCAGGTGATCCACTTGGTTGGCTGTCAGTATCTTTTCAAAATGTTGGAAAATCGACAAATGACTCCCTCAGGTCATAAAATAGACATTTGTGAACACCACAAATCTCCTTTGAGAACATCTCAACTGCCAATCTTTTACTTGCCAAGTAAATGCATCTTACGAGCTTGCCGGTATTTTCTCTGACCACACTAAGTGCTTTGGATACCCAGACTAGTGGTGGATTGTAACGTCTCTGCATGTGTTAATGCCTTGAAAAATAAGTGTTTCTTCAGTGCTGCATAAAGCAAGTGAAGTTTACCACTGAACAAAGGTTATTCAGGTTATGCTGCGGTAGTAATGATCCAGGAACCCTATTTTTACAGAAAATGCATTGATTGTACTGTGATTTTGTTTTCTGATGTTTGATGATGAGATTAACATATTTAATAAAAATTATTTCATGTTTTAAGGCAATTATAAAAACATTGGTTGCTTGACAGTTTGACATTATTTTGGAATGCTTTCTGGTTTTTATGTCAGGTTTGTGAAAGTTCTTTTAAAATAAATATTTAAGTTTTAATAACTTTTGTTTATTGAATTTTTGCTTCTGAAAACCAACTACATATACATATTTGTTTTAAATGCAGAGAAATAATTTTCATACACTCTTGAAATGCAGCTGAGTTTGAGAACTACATTCCCCACTAATCTTAGCGATTCATCCAGGGTTGCCATGTCTGCTTATTAGAAGCGACTTTGTGCTGGGTTTTTTTTTTACATTTATTTCCCAAAGTAAAAGGTAATAAGTTAACTGCCAAAGTAATCGACCAAAAACTTGCAATTCTTTGTTTTTAATTTTATATCAGTCTTTTTTTTTGTATGTCACAAATCAAGCTTGTTCTCAATTGTAAGATAAAAATTTGCAATTAAAAAACAATTCAGAATTTTTTTTTCTCTGAATTGTGAGTTATAAACTCAGAATTGTAAGGGGAAAAGTCTGAAATTTGAGGTTTTTATTTGTTTTCCTTAGTGGAAACAAGCTTCTATACAGAAAGTCTCAAAAAAACAGGAATACCTTATTTTGGGTTTGTTTTGTCAGGCATATTCGCTTATTTTTCTATCGAGATCTGGCAACTTGGTCGCTCAGCTTAAAGGGTTAGATCAACCAAAAATGAAAATTCTGTCATTAATTACTCACCCTCATGTCGTTCTACACCCGTAAGACCTTTGTTCATCTTCAGAACACAAATTAAGATATTTTTGATCAAATCCAATGGCTCAGTGAAGCCTCCATTGCCAGCAAGATAATTAACACTTTCAGATGCCCAGAAAGCTTTGAAGCTTTACGAATCTTTTGTTTTGAATCAGTGGTTCACGTGATTTCAGTAAACGAGGCTACATTCGAAACAACAGATATGTAAAGCTTCATGAAGAAGTGTTTTGAAATCGCCCATCACTAGATATTGTAGATAAGTATTCTCTTCACTTAATAAAATTAAGGTTGAACAACTGTAGTCACATGGACTGTTTTAAATATGTCTTTAGTAGCTTTCTGGGTATCTGAAAGTGTAAATTAACTGTCAATGCAGGCCTCACTGAGCCATCGGATTTGATCAAAAACATCTTAATTTGTGTTCCGAAGATGAACGAAGGTCTTACGGGTGTGAAACGACATGAGGGTGAATAATTAGTGACATTATTTTCATTTTTGGGTGAACTAACCCTTTATGTGGGCTTGAAGTTTTGTTTTGTCAGATGTGTTTGCTTATTTTTCTAGAGAGATCTGGCAACACGGTCGCTCAGCGTAAGTGCGTTTGAATCACATGAGGCTGATTCTGAAGAACTGTCAGTCGAGACTGCGCATATTGACAGAGAAGAGAATGTGCTGAAATGACAACGAATATAGAGACGAGAAGAAGGAAACTCGACACAAAAAATCAAGGTAAACAATAACACAAAGTAAGGTCGTTGTATGTAAACTTAAGTATTAAAAAGAATCCACCGACTTGGATTGTCAATAGTTCAATGCGTTATTTTACTACAGCAGACAGTACACTTGTGATCCTATTAAATCGGACTTTTGATATGCAACACTGGATGAACCGTGATGAATAATTCACGTGACGTAAATAATGAATACCTCACACATGCATTTTGCATTAATGGATCTATTAATTGTATTGTGATTTATCCTGGACATAAATTAATCAGGATTTCTTCTAATGCATTTGCAGTCAATCAGGTTTTTGTTGTGAAATGGTTCTGAAACCACATCAGTCCACACTTCCCCATTTACTATGCATTACTTCCTCTTTCATATCTTGTCCTAGATCTGAATTAAATCGTGTTGATATTTGGAATCCAAAATAATGTGTGAGGGCAGTTATTCAAAATACTGTATATTTGATATACACTGGCCTAAAAAGTATTTGGACATTTAAGTCACACTTAAAAAAAATGTAACAATATCGTTGCATTACATAACAAAATATCAAAAAGTGGCATATTAATACTTAATAATAACCCATGCCATGATTTCATCTCATTCCTCAGATCCTCCAGAGGAACATGATGGAGCTCATCTGCCTGGATCTTGCTGTGACAGGGTTTGTGTAGCTCACGTTCACCCAGAAGCCAGCGATGGTCCTGCTCAGTCCTGTTTACTGCAAACAGGCACCTCCTGCACACCTAAAAACCCAAGGAGAAGTGAGAGCCCATATACACTTTGCATAAAAGCGAGGGTGTTTTTTCTGGACTTGTTTGAGTTTTTAATGCTACTACCCCTTCTTTTTCAGCATGCAGCTTTGGTGATGAAATATGCGACGAGAACCCGTGCAAGACCACCATAAGTGCTGAAAATGAAGTAGAAGCCCAAAAACTCGCAAATAATTATAAGGTAAATGTAGATTGAGCACATATGTCTAGTTTCATTTTGCGTATTGTTGATGCTGATGTCGTTCTGTCCTCTTTATTTAAGTTTGGATTCAGGAAGTGGAAGAGTCATGTAACAGAACGGCCCTTTGAGAAGAGGTCGGACATTGTGAAGGAGCTTTACTCTGAGCTGAACGTTATTAAACCTCACTCAGGTTAGACCGAGCTCTTCTTACATTTCCTTCTGTAGTACATGTATAGTATCAGTAAAAGCTTTGGACATGCCTACTCATTTGCATTATTTGTACAATTAATAATAAAACTTATTATTATTATTATTATTAAAGAATCAAAACTTTTCATGCTTTTGAAACTGTTTTATACTGGTACTGTATATTGCAATCAAACAAACCTATTTAATTTAAAGGATTAGTTCACTTTTAAATAAACTTTTCCTGATTATTTACTCACCCCCATGTCATCCAAGATGTTCATGTCTTTCTTTCTTCAGTCGAAAAGAAATGAAGGTTTTTGATGAAAACATTCCAGGATTATTCTCCTTATAATGGACTTCAATGGCCTCCAGACGGTTGAAGGTCAAAATTACAGTTTCAGCGCAGCTTCAAAGAGCTTTAAACGATACCAGACGAGGAATAAGGGTCTTATCTAGAGAAACGATCAGTCATTTTCGAAAAAAATACAACTGTATATGCTTTATAAACACAAAATATCGCCTTGAATGTACTTCCGCTTTCTGCATTTTCCAAATGCTTACGCTGTATGTCCTATGCCTTCCCTATTCTACTTACTGAACGAACGCGGCTCCAGTTTCGTTTTTTTTTCCATAAGTAGAATAGGGAAGGCGTAGGAAATACAGCTTAAGCGTTTTGAAGAATGCGGAAAGCGGAAGTACGTTCAAGGCGATATATTGTGTTTTTAAAGCATATACAGTTGTATTTTTTTCGAAAATAACCGATCGTTTCGCTAGATAAGACCCTTATTCCTCGTCTGGTATTGTTTAAAGCCCTTTGAAGCTGCACTGAAACTGTAATTTTGACCTTCAACTGTCTGGAGGCCATTGAATTCCATTATAAGGAGAATAATCCTGGAATGTTTTCATCAAAAACCTTAATTTCTTTTCGACTGAAGAAAGAAGGCATTGAAAATCTTGGATGACATGGGGGTGAGTAAATTATCAGGAAAAGTTTATTTAAAAGTGGACTAATCCTTTAAAGGCACACTATGTAAATTTTCACCACTAGAGGTCACTTATTCAAAACAAATGCATAGCTTGATGACACCGAGATTGAGCGCGGAATCTTGGGAGGTGTTGTCCTCACCTCACAGCCGGTGGAAAAGAATCGGGACTGGATTAGGGCAGAAATCATGTTCATGAATGAGATTATTAATGTTACTGTAGTATGAAGCAGAGAAGGGCCGAGTGATGTACAAGCAGAAATGAGGCCACTGGAGTGATTGCTGTGTCTCGAGAGCAGCGGAACTTTAATTATGCCTCAATCGCCACTTCTGCTTCTTCTGGTCAAGCGTATGTGGGGTAAAGCAGTGCTGTTTATCATGTTAGATACATTTGTGTGTTGAAAGTTGTTATAGTGCTACTCTGCGCTCGCTCGGCAGCTACTATGAGACACTTAATGCACACTGCAGTAAACTAGATCGATATTAGGCATGGTAAAACATGGTACTCGCTGTAAATCAAGAAAATTCGATTTAAATAATAAGACTTACTGTGTTGAGCTATATAACATGATTAGGATTCTGTTGATCAAAGCGTCTTTGGTGTTTCCATGGTTTCTACAAAATAAAACCGGCAATCGAGGGTGACGCGGGTATGATGTCATTAATAGGCGACGTATGGACACGCTTCGTGTCCTGGTTAAAATAGCTTATTTCTCTGGATTTAAACATTCCTGGAAACATTTGGGATAATGTTAACATAATATATAACATTATTCTTGTGGCTTTTGGATATTTTAATCCAAAAATCTTACATATTGTGCCTTTAATGCATTTGTTTTATTTAATATTACATCTAGGTAATGCTGTAATGCATTGTTATGATGAATTTTGGTTGTACAAAAATAGAGGAAATCCAATAAATAGAGAAATGTGGTAGTACATTGATTTGTTCTTTTTTACTGTAATGATATCAGTCATTTTTGTTCTCGGGTTTCAGCAGGTTCATTGTTCACTTGTGGCAATGTTCTCTACGTGTTTCTGTTTGGCTGGTGGATCTCTCTGGTGTATGTTTTTGTTGGTGTCCTAATGTTCCTCACAGTTTTTGGCATCCCCTACGGTAAGAATTGGTCTAAATAAGTATCATTACATTTTAGTGGCTCTTCCTAGATCACAAAAATGCCACTTTCTTGTTTCAGGGAATCTCTGTTGGAGATTGTCCTGCTATTTTCTGTGGCCATTTGGGAAATCGATCGAAAAGGTTGTGTTTCTTTTTATATCCAAATGATATTTGTATGTTTGTGTACTCTTGTTCTTTTTATCAGTCATATGACAGCTTTACACACACAGTCTCTTTGAACATGTTTTCATTTGCTTGCTCCATGAAAATCAGGCTAATGCTGCTTTAATCACAAGCCTTTTCATGGATTCTTTGTGGTTTGGAAGGATACTGAACCAAATGTTGCTGTTTTCAGGCCAGTGTCTCTGTGCCAGTGTACAGTGTGAAGATCCTTCAGGGGGATTCCACTCTAGAGGCAGAGGAGGACAGAAAGCTTTCCTCTCCTCTCCTGCTGCCCACACCTGTGGAGGAGACCATAGAAGAGCCCACAGGAAGTCCACAGGATGAGCACTACTGGGTGAGAAGTAGTGACAGTGAGACATGCTATCAAATTAATTTATCATTATTATTATAATGTAGCCTATATAACATAATATTAATTAAGAGACTATATATTATTTGTACAATTTTTATGAAATTGTGGACACCACCAGACTATTTTAGTGAAATACAAATAAGCTATTAAGTGGTTAAAAATAGTTCTGTTTTAAATAAATGCTGAACTTTCTGTTCATCTAAGAATCCTGAAAAAAATTTATTATGATTTCCACAAAAATATTTTCAACATTGATAATAATAAGAAATGTTTCTTGAGCATATTAGAATGATTTATGAAGAATCATGTGACACTTGAGACTGGAGTATTGATGCTGAAAATTCAGCTTTGGATCACAGGAATAAATTACATTTTAAATATATTCAAATAGAAAACAGTTATTTTAAATAATATTACTGTTTTAACTGTATTTTTGATCAAATAATTGCAGCTTTGGTGAGCATGAATCTTTTTTCAAAAACATTAAAACATCTTACAGACTACAACAGTAGTGTATAAAATTATTATTATTATATATTTTTCAACACTTAAGCTTAGTTGAAGTTCACTAAAATAGTCTGGTGGTGCAAAATGTCTTTAAAATTATTATAGCCTATAATTCTAAACTTGAGCTATTGTTGGAGGACTGTATTATCTGTCTTTAATTGAGAATATTAACTCCCGGTACACCATTGCTAGCATTTTTGTCGCTTCTCCTTTAGATTTTTTTGTCGCTTCCCCTTTTTGTACTGTTATCACTAGATTTCCCGCTTTCACAAATGTGGATCTCATTTGATTTCAGCGGCGCATCAGAACATATGCGTGGCTGTTTGTGGGTTACCCTCTCCTCGTCATCACACATTTTGTGCTGTGTCTGATCTCCTGGTTGCTGGTTTTCACCATTCCTGTGGCCAAGATGAGCGCCAAAACATTACATACCATCCTGCTCATGCCCCCTGAACACATTCACATCAGTCAACCCACAGAGGTGAGAGCACTGTACTATGATTATGAAATCCACTTGACTGTACTATGATTATGAAATACTTCCAGGTTTTGCCATTTGTGAATTAATACTGATTAAGACTGTATATCATATTTGCAAATGTAAAACATTTAACTTATAATAATTTCTGATTTTTATTTTTATTTTTAGGCTCAGGAGCACAAAGGCCAAGTCATTCTATGCTGCTATCATGCAGTGAACCTCTACTATTATAAATACGCAGTGGATGGGATCAATGTTTTTGCTGTCAGTATCCTCAATATCAAACTACAAACAGAGGTTTAAACTTTTTATTCAACTTTTTATTTTTTTTATAACTTTTTAGGATTTTCAGGATTCTTTGATTAATAGAAAGTTAAAAATAACAACATTTATTTGAAATAGAAATCATTTGTAACATTATAAATGTGTTTTCTGTCACTTTTGATCAATTTAATTGATTCTTACTAAATAAAAGTATATTTATTTATTAAGTAGTTATTAAGTAATAAAAAAAAATAGTACTGACCCCAAACTTTTGAACGTGTACATTTCTGGTTTTAAATTATTTTAAATATTTTTAAGTCATTTTTAAGCCCTAGTGGACTGGTACAGTCCAGATATTGAAAAAAATATTTTTTATTTCAATGTAATTACATTTTTTTTTTTAAAGTTACATTTTTGATTTATTTGAAGTGGATCCAAATCTTTCATCGAAGTAGTCCTAAAACCTTCTTAGGACAACTTAGTTCTTGGGACAAACTTTTTTTATCCACTTCAAATATTGACTACTGTATTTACTTGGCATTGCCATTTTCCTTACATGGAGTTACTATAGATCTCTTACCATTAGTTATAGTGTCTCTAGTGATTGGTTACGTGGACAAAACAAACCAGTTTGCCAGCTCTGAAGTCAAGTTTGCCACAGCAATCAGCTCCATCATTCCACTGTCGTATTACATTGGCATGGGCATTGCAAGGTGAGCAGTTACACCAGCACAACACCAGAACGTCACCAATTCCTTTGAGATCAACGTTAATGCAGCGCCTAATTGCGGATTTCTATTCTCAGTATTTCCGCTCAGAGTAACTTTGCTGTCGGGGCCGTGGTGAACGCAACATTTGGCTCCATCACGGAGTTGACGTTTTACATCACAGCATTGCTCAGAGGTCACCACCAGGGAAATAAGTGCCTGCAGGAGATAGTGAAGGCGGCTCTTACTGGAACCCTGCTGGGCTGCATCCTCTTCATACCAGTATGTGTGATCCGTTACTATGGAAGCTTGTTTCCGTCATGGAATAAAAAAATTAAAGATGTAATTGCGATCTCACAATGTTCAGTATTGCGAGATATAAACTCAATTCCGACTTTTTCGCAATTCCGAGATTATATCTTACAATTCTGACTTTTTTTCTCACAATTCTGAGTTTATATCTTGCAATTCTGACTTTTTGTCTCAGAATTGTGAGATATAAACTTGCAGAATTCTAAGATTCTGAGATATAAACTCAGAATTGAGAGAAAAATTGTCAGAATTGTGAGATATCAAGTGTAGCGTTAGTTCTGGCAGGTCACGTTAGTCAAGCTTGCATCAGCTGACACTCAGCTGATTCACACTGACCTATAGGAATACGACGCCTATCACCGCATTCATATATATATGGTCCATTCAATATTATCAGCAGCTTTTTTGCATTGCTCAGGAGCTAAATTCCCTCCTCCATCCCCAGCTCCTCCTTCATCCAGTCAGGACTTGCCCTTCTGATTTTCTCTTGTTCAGACTAGAGGTCTTCACGGGTCCAAAAAGTCATACCCGAACCCGAAGAGACCCGTAATGTTCTACACGGAGCCGACCCGGGCCCGACTATAATTTTGAAAGTTGGACCCGAACCCGTGCAGAACCGAGAAATGCCATAAATGTACTACCCGGAACCAAAGCGGACCCGTCTATTATTTGAAAGCTGCACCGAACCCGACCGAGACCCGATCGGCACATAGGTCTATTCCACAGCAAATTGCTATTAATAAACAAGTTGCGAAAATAAAACGTTTTGTCTAATGTTAGTAGGCTAAGTTAGCTTTCTCCATTGTACCTGACTGTGATGCAACTCCATCCGTTATTCCTCTCTTGGCGATTGAAATGCTTAATCCTATTCCAGCTTTAAAAGTCTGCTGTCACGATGACAAAATGCGACTTTGAAGTTTTGCATTTTGTTGTATCTCGAGTCAACTCATATAATAAAATAACTTTGACTGTTTGCCCTTTTGAACTATAATAACGATTGCTTGTTCAGTGACATGGCCGCTGACGTTAGCATTACTTATTTGCGATCATTTCTGTGCTTTCTGAGACGAATCTGACCAAAACTTTAGATATAATAAGACGGTTCATTCATAATATTATTATAAAAATAGGAGAAATAAAGTGCGCTCGCATGAGACTGCACATGCGCGTTAGCTGGAGCAACCTGAAACATAAGCTTTTAAGCGTCATAGAAAACATTCGTGTGATAGTTTATCTCAGATTTTGTTGATGAAATATGTTATATAAATGTGAGTGTGCAAGGCTGCAAGTAGTTTTTGAGATTTAAAGTTTGTTTGCATTACTGTTGCACACAATAGGATAGGAAAACTCGATGATCACCGTTCGCTTGCATTAACTCCGCCCGATCTGCTTCTGATGGCCGGGGTCGCTCGTGTTTTTTCACCTTATTTCCCAACTCATACTTTGCAAGTTTCAAAACACACGCACAGCGCTGACTGACTTTCAACACAGCCGGGTGATCTCCGAATCAGATCGGCTCGGGTATACACACAATGTTAAACAGACCCGGGAACCGAAGTAATAGATTGGGACCCGACCCGGACCCGTCTGACCATTTAAAATATAGACCCGAACCCGTACGGGTCCCGGGTCGGGTCCCGGGTCCTCTTTGTAGACCTCTAGTTCAGACTCATTTCTTCAATTATGTTGTTACATTAATTATTGTTAAAAAAAAATAAAAATTATGATATTGCAATACTTTGGTTCTGTTCTGTTTACCCTAAGGGGAGTTATCGCTGCTCTCTAGTTTTTGCCCAGAACAGAACCATACCGCCAATCCAAACTGTATGTATGCTAACTGCCAGTCATCTTTGACGATAGTGATCCTGACAAAAATAAACTCAGAATTGTGAAAAACATCAGAATTGTGATATATAAACTCGGAATTGTGAGAAAAAAAGTAAGAATTGTGAGATAAACTCGGAATTGCGGAAAAAAGTTGGAATTGTGAGATATAAATTCGGAATTGTGAGGACAGAAGTCCGAATTGTGAGATATAAACTCGGAATTGCAAGAAAAAAAGTCGGAATTGTGAGAAAAAAGTCAGAATTGTGAGATAAACTTGGAATTGAGGAAAAAGGTTGTAATTGTGAGAAAATGTCAGAATTGTGAGATAAAAGTTAAAATTGTGAGATATAAATTCAGAATTGCGAAAAAAAAAGTTGGGGTGAAAGAAAAAAAAGTCAGAATTGTGAGGAAAAAAGTCAGAATTGTGAGATAAACTCGGAATTGAGGAAAAAGGTTGGAATTGTGAGAAAAAGTCAGAATTGTGAGAAATAAACTCCAAATTGTGAGAAATAAGGCAGAATTGTGAGAAACTCAGAATTGCGCAAGAAAAAGTCAGAATTGATATAAAATCGGAATTGTGAGGAAAAATGTCAGAATTTTGAGACAAACTTGGTATTGCAAGAAAAAAATTCAGAATTGTGTGTTATAAACTCGGAATTGCAGAAAAAGTCGGAATTGTAAGAAATTCGGAATTGAGGAAAAAATTTTGGAATTGTCAGAAAAAGTCAGAATTGTGAGAAATAAACTCGGAATTGAGGGGGGGGGAGTCAGAATTGTGAGATATAAACTTGGAATGGCGAGAAAAAAATCTGATTTGTGAGATATAAACAGAATTTAAAAAGTTAATTGCGAGTTATCTCACAATTCTGACTTTTTTACATGTTGCAATTCAGTCATTATAACTCGCAATTGCAAGTTTATATCTTACAATTCTGAGAAAAAAAAGTCTGAATATGATCTGATATGAACTGATGAACTCTGAATCAAGAGAAAAAAAGTCAGAAATGTGAGATATAAACTTGCAGAATTGTGAGATAAAAAGTCGCAATTGTCCTTTTTATTTTTTATTCTGTGGCAGAAACAGGCTTCCATACGTTACCCAACAGAGGATCTTAAATCTGCAAAGTGTGCAGAAGATGACTATTATATTTGTCTCTCTCTCAGGGGATCTGTATGATAATCGGAGGGCTCAGGCACAGGGAGCAGAGGTTTAACAGTCGCTCGGCGGGGGTCAGCTCCTCTCTGCTCTTCATATCAATAGGGGGTAAGACGTCATGTGCTGAGGTGGCACAAATCTGCTTGTTATTGCACTTCTCTCCTGCTGTAGTAATTATAGGCAATGTGAAATGGCATTTAAAACACATTTAACTTCCATAACGTCATCATTTTTGAGCGAAAATCATTAATGCAGGGTGAGACTTGATTTTATACATTGACCTTTAAATTGGTTGTCAGGCTGACAATATAATATAATATAATATAATCGGTTTTAAAGGTCAAGTGTGTTATTCATCTTTTACATAATTCAATTCATTTATTTATTTTTGAAGATTATTAACATTTACTAAAGTAAGTAATCGATTTTTATTTCACATTGTCTTTAAAATTCCCAGTACAAAAAAAATTGTGTTCTTTAATGAAACCCCTTTTGGCATCTTTATTTCTTTTTTTTTATCTTTATGTCTTTATTAATCTATCTTTATTTTCTATGGAGCTCAAATAGTCTCAAAATTAATGTTTTTACAAATTATAATTCACAAATGCGTAATCTAATTCACATTCACAAAAAAAAGGTTTATATATTTGCAAATAGCTATTCACAAACTCGTAACCTAATTCATATTCACATATGATTTGCAAATGTACTACCGAATTGACATTCATAAAATAAGATTCATAAATTCGGTCGTGCATTTGCCAATCATATTTTGTGCAAGTTTAAGTTTGTGAAATGCTGTTTGCAAATATATAAACTATTTTTGGACTGTGAATTAGCTTGGATGGCATCAGTGAATCATATTTTGTAAATAAGTAAATTTTGAGACTAATGTAGCTCCATAATTTCCCCCTGTGGTCTCTGCAGGAGTGTTTGCTCCTACGCTCTTCTCCAAAGCCTATGGGAATCTAGTGTGTGAGAACTGTACTAACTCTACGGGAACCAACAGCAGCGGATCCTTTATGTGTAAAAACTGCCACTACGACCTGGTGAGATTTCAAACATGTGAAACATCAAGCCATTTTATGAACATTTTGAAAGTCATTTTTTCTTTCTGGTCCTCTAGAGTGAAAACAACTACAGTTTGTTTCACAGTCACATTGAGTAAGTTCATAGTGTGAACATTTAGTACTTTGTATACAGTATTAAATAAAAATTATAATATATTGTTAATATATTTTTGTTGTGGCTTTATTTTCTCAGGCCTCTAGTGTACACCATTTCCATTCTACTGCCCGTATCCTATATCATCGGCCTCATCTTTACTCTTAAAACACATTCACACATCTACGACATTCACGTTGGTGATGGAAGGGGTGAGTAACCTTGTGATAAAATGACTAATATGAAGCTTTGAACTGACATTATGGTCACCACAACTTCACAAGGGAGCTAAATAATGTCTTTTTACACATGTATTAAAGCACAAATGGTGTCTGTTAGGGTGTTGTGATTATAATAAGTTTAAATTAAGAGCATTGTAAAATGATATAAAACACAATGTGTGTGTTCACAGCAGGTCATCTTGGAGCGTCGGTGCACTGGTCCCGATGGAGAGCTTTGCTCATCCTCATCGTTGCCACAGTGCTGATGTCTGCATGTGCAGATCTGACCACCGAACACATTCAGCCCATACTCAGCCGCTCGTCTGTATCTCAGGTTAATACTGCTGTAAATCGTTAGTAAATGACAGCTCAATATTAATGTATTATGATCCCAACTCTTCATTTCAGTATTTCATAGGCGTGACTCTTTTGGCCATGATTCCTGAAATCCCAGAAATTGTCAATGGAGTCCAGTTTGCTCTTCAGAATCAAATCAGTTTGAGGTCAGTTTGTTCGGTACTGATACTGAACTTACATAGAGTAAGTTCTATATTTGTTAACATGCATTAGGCATCATGAAATAACAACGAACAACACTTTTTGTTTCATTCAATCAATCTTTGGTTGATTCCATCTAGTCTTGTCTACTAAAAATACATGCATTTTTTTTGTTTTCTCACAGTTTCGAGGTTGGAAGCTGCATTGCGGTGCAGGTGTGCATGATTCAGATTCCCATCCTGGTTTTATTCAACATCTTCTATGTGAGTGGTTTTGGATATGCTGTTTTCAAAATTGGCTAACTGATGGCTGTATGTCAGTGCGTTTTCCTGATGATCTTTCTGTGACAGGATGTTGGCTTTGTACTCATCTTCAGTGACCTGCATCTGTGGGCCAGCATCTTTAGTGTCATTGTTGTGAATTATAGTTTTATGGATGGAAAGTGTGATTACTTTCAAGGTAAGAAGCTAAATATTCTCTAAATCAGGTGTTAGTAACCTTACCAAGAATTAAGACATCCAGTACTGGCACCCAGTGTTGGGGAAAGTTACTTTTAAAAGTAATGCATTACAATATTGCATTACTCCCTAAAAAAGTAACTTATTGCATTACTTAGTGACTTTTTATGGCAAGTGATGCATTACATTACTTTTTCTTATTTGGGCTGTTTTTTTTGTTTTATAACAACCAAAAATTTCAATTTTTGGCAAATGTAAAGGCCCTTTCACACCAAAAGTGAAATAAATAAGCCTCAGGCTGAAGGAAATGCAAATTCACGCCTGTACGAGAGGGCGCAGCTCAAACAAACCAACCTTTCAGCTGTGCTGCTATTCTGAAATACAGAAGGACGCAGAAGAAAAATGAAAATTCTGTCATCATTTACTCTCCCTCAAGTTGTTCTAAACCTGTATGAATTTCATTCTTCTGCTGAACACAAAGGAAGATATTTGGAAGAATGTTTGTAACCAAACAGATCTCACCCCCCATATACAACCATAGTAGGGGGAAAATACTATGGCAGTAAATGGGGGCGAGATCTGCTTGGTTAAAAAACATTTTTCCAAATATCTTCTTTTGTGTACAGCAGAACAAAGAAATTTATAGATTTGGAACAACTTGAGGGAGAGTAAATGATGACAGAATTTTCATTTTTGGGTGAACTATCCCTTTACGACAAATTTCTTATTATTATCAATGCAGCCTTGGTGAGCAGAAGACTTACCGACCCCAGATTTTTTAATGGTACTATAGATAATTTCTGTATAATTTTTTTACATTTTTATTTTATCCAAAAAAAAATCATCATTACAAAAGCCCTTTGTGAATATGTAAGCTACTTTTTTGTTTTCATAACTAGTACCACAATCCTCCATTTCTCCTTCACTGCTCTTTCTTGGTTCCTCATATTGATTTGACTGAATGTTGTAAAGTGTTAAAACGCTCTCTCCTTGTGTGTGTTTGTATGAACAGGTACTGCTCTTGTGGTGGTGTATCTCATCCTGTTGGCGATGTATTTTTTTGCTCCGTCTCCTGCTGGTTGTTGAGAGACATTTCAGCACAATGCATTCATGATGTGATTTACAGTTTGAAACAATGTTTACTGTTTCAGATTAATGTTAGACTTACTGTGTATTTTAAACTATTTCTACTGACATTTTATCCTTCGCTACATCCTTTGGTACATCCTTTGGTACATTCTGTTCTGTTCAATAAGAAGCGGATCTGATTTAGCACTTTACTATACACAATTACAAAAGACGACTTGTGATAATAGATGGATTTATTATTTTACTAAAAATGACACGCACAATAAATTATTTTGTATTGTTCAGAAATAATAGTTAACTATTTTATTATGAAGCATAGGTATTTTGCAAGAAAGAGTCCAGTTTTAGTTAACGTGTGCAGATGAGTGTTTGTACAGGCCCTAATGATGAACCATAACATGTATTTGAAATCAAAGTAACTTTTGAAAGTAATGCATTACAATATTGCGTTACTACATAAAAAAGTAACTAATTGTGTTAGTTACTTTTTATTAAAAGTAATGCATTATGTTACTTTTGCGTTACTTTTTCTCTTCTAGGCAGTTTGTTTGTTTTTATAACAACCAAAAAGTTCTATTTTTGGCAAATGTAAAGGTCCGTGCACACCAAAAGTGAAATGAATTAGCCTCAGGCTGAAGGAAATTCAAATTCACACCTGTACAGTAGAGGGCTCAGCTCAAACAAACAAGCTTTTCAGATCAGGAGAAGTAAATGAGTAAATGTATGTTCACATTTAGAACTAATCTAGAATAACCATCATGTTCACACAGCGCACACAACACCTCTGCAGCAGAACTGTCAGTCAATAAATGGGAAAACAATGTAACTTGCGTTACTTATTTGAAAAAGTTTAGATATTTTGCTGTGAATTTACGAGTTACTAGTTACTTGAATCTAATCTAATTAAGACTTGTCAGTGCGACATCTTGATTTGTTGCACTGACCTCTTCTCACTGTCTATAATATGTTTAAACAGCTGTCTAAAAGTATATTTGTGATATAACTATTTTAACAAGACTTGTCTCGAGTATTTTCTATATTTTTAATGCGTCATTAAAATATATATGAAGTTCTGGATAAATCTCTGTGGATTAACTGTGTGGAACAATTTGTTCGAAGATGTTGAATAAATAAAAAAAAACATTAAAATAAACAAAATAAGTGTTTGGATTTTTTCTGGGGGAACAGTTGATTTATGAGATTATTCATCCTTATAAATGCCGTATTTCATATTTTATTTGTGAGCATTAAACATTGATATTTTGTCAAGCTCAAAATTTGAAAAATTATTGCACAGTTTTTACCTTTTATTATTTCATAAAAGGTTAAAGCTGAAAATTGTTTTATAAAATTTAAAATCAAGCATATTCCAGTAGATTATAAGTACCAAAATACAGCTGCCTAAAATATTACTTAAATGCATTATGGTGTCTATTTCATTCAAATAACAGTCTAAGCATATCTTAAGCTTTAAGAAAGCATCACCTAATTCAGTTTGTGAAACACAAATAAACAGCGGATAAACACAAATAGTCAACATCAGACTGTAGTGTTTGGCATAGTGGGTTCAAAGCTCTGATGACCCCACAAGAAAAAGTCAAAACAGTATAAACTCTATGATCGTGTAAAAAACGCTTTCCATTTCATCTTCAGATTGTGAAATTCTGTGCGGAACTGAGGATTGACCGCTGCGTAGATGATGGGGTTAGTGAGGGATGTCGTGCAGACCAAAGACACTGTTAAAATCTCCAGCTCCTGAAAAACCTCCATCTGAAAAACATTAATAAAGACATTAGTAACTTTAGGTGTTAAATACTGGATGATACTCATTGAACTTGGCAGTATGGTTAATGCAGTACAAAAAAACAATACTAATATGAATAAATTTACATTTGAAAAAATCACTTTCATTATTACTATTTGTCTTATTTTACAGAGCAAATATCTGAAATCATTAAAACATTTATAAACAAAAGCTTTTAAGACTAAATATATCTTCTATAATAATTTTTTTTTCTTGATATAAGCATAAATAAAACATTTTCAAAGGGTTTATGCTTAAAGCAAGTCATTATTATTACTTTATTATTGTTGTTATTATTATTAAAAATATCTCTGCACATTTACTTGTTACCTTTTTTTACCAAAATTATGTACCAGTTATCAATGTAAAGCTGCTTTGACACAATCTGCATTGTAAAAAGCGCTATATAAATAAAGGTGACTTGACTTGACTTGACAAAGGCTACTATTTACTTGTATTTAATGCACAAGGTAGACTTGTATCCTAATCCTTAAATTAGGCATTTAATGCAGTTACTCCTGTAATAATAGGCTACTGTAAGTTAAATTGTGAGACAAATGAGGAGGTAATTTTATCCCGAAACTCACTGTTAGATTGCCATCTCGGTAATAGAAGTGATTCAAGACCACTGTCGCAATCAGCGGGATCCAAAATATGAGGAAGGTGAAGATGATGTATCCGGAGCGCTTGGCCAGTTTGCTCTCCTTCTTGGCGTTTCCTCTTTCCCTCTGAGCGAGAGACGGCATCATACAGACAGCACCCGCCGCCTCCTCCTCCTCCTCCTGTGGAGCAGCTGTGGTTTCTCCAGTTGGTGCTGGAGAAGATTCTGCAGCCGTTTCTTGAGGAGAACTTTGCTCTTCAGCACCTTCTCCTCCAGTAGTTTCAGTAGTATCTTGTGGAGACTCACCGGTTCCATCTTCATTATTTGATGGAGAAGTTTCTGAAGTTGAATCTCGATGTTCTTCTTCACCATCTTCTTCTTCACTAGTTGATCCTCCAGAAAATTCTCCATCAGTAACTTGGTGGGTGCTGGACTTTACAGCACCAACTTCATTAGTTGATGGAGAAGTTTCTGAAGTGGCATCTCGATGGTCAATTGGGTCTTCTTCGCCACCTTCTCCATTAGTTGATCCTCCAGAAACTTCTCCAACAGTAACAACACCGACCTCTTCATTAGCTGATAGAGAAGAATCTAATGGAGAAGTATCTTGGTGGTCGTTTGGCTCCACAATACCTTCTAGAACCTGTGGTGTTTCATTGGGAAGTTCATCTTTGAAAGCGACTTCTCTGGATTTTTCAGTCACAATCTCTGGTTCATTTATATCTAAGTAGTCAGTCAAAGTTGTTATGGGAAATTCCTCAGATGTTGGATGTAAATCCGGTGGATTCTGCTCTTTTTCATTCGGTTTTAAAGTACCATTATCCATTGTCTGTGGATTTTCTGTATCACTTTTAATGTAAGTCTTTGTTTCCTCTTGTTTTTCCTTTTTATCCTCTTTCTTCTTATCTGGTGGTGGAAACGAACCCTTATCGAATATTTTCCGCCCGTGCGCTCTTACTAAAAGGAAAATGCGGCTGTAGAATCCAATGATGACCGTCAAACAAACGCACCAGACGGGAGTCAAAATATAAAGTCCAAACGTGTCGTAAGAGTCGAAAGTCTCCATCCGCAGTCCTCTGCATCTTACGTACACCGGCGAGTCTTTCGCAAATATCACGCAAATGACCGATATGGAGATCGGAACCAGCCAGGTCAGGAGAATCCACACTGTTATCCGTTTTCTACGCTCGGTACTTTTAAACGGATGTGCGATGGCTTGATATCGCTCTGCGCTGATGCACGCGAGCGTGAGCAACTGTACGCAACAGATGAGAGAAAACGACGCGATCTGCGCGCTGCAGAACAGCAGTCCGAGGTCTCGCGCGCTCAAAACAATGCTGAGGAGCAATGGGCAATCAATAGCGCATCGCAAGATGTCAATAACGGCCAGGTTCACCAGGAGAGCGTTGTTGGACGTCTGGAGCGACTTCTGGTGGTGTACGGCCCACGCCACGAACAAGTTTGCAAGAATTCCGACGTGTAAAGTGACCAACAAAACTAGACAATTTGCAGCTACAAATGCAACTTCTATAGAGTCTTGCCATGTGTTGTTCACTTGTCCCCAATCAACGGTGAAATTGCTTCTCATCTCCAGTCAAATAACGGCTAATTCCATTTCTTTTAACAGTCTATTTTGATAAAGTTGTACCTTTTACTCCATCTCGTGCCTCCTGCTTTTTGAGTCTGAGGTAATAAACCCCTTTATTTTAACCCTCATCATTACCATGGCTCTCCATTTGTTTGCGTTTTTCAATTAACACCCTGCAGGGTTGATGGTCACCAGGGATGCTTTTTTTGTTTTAGGCAATTTGCTAGTTCCTAGATGACATCTCCAGACCGGAACAATGCCAATTACAGCACAAGGGGTGATTTTAATTATTTTCCCCTTTTTTTCAGCCACTAAGGTTTTATTTAGCTGTTTGTAGAATAGAATAGTCCTAATTAGAACCGATATCTTATTAAGGCTGTTGTTTCTGCTCTTGTTGTCATAGCAATCAGTAATCTTATTTTGAGGAGCTTAATTTGGGAAAGGTTTTAGACCTCTAAATCTGGGATTAAGATGCTCACTTTTAACCTTGTCAAGTTACTGCTCTGCATTTTAATCATTTTGGCATGTGTGTAGAAAATGGGCTATTATTTATTTTGTTTTTTAATGTGCTTTTCATATATTTTTGGTGAATATCGGATGCATTCATATTAAAATTCATATTTTCATGTTATGCCTATAACCAATAAATAGTCAATAATAAACAGTAGCCTATACATTAATAAAAATAGATATTCATTTTGAAATTTTCAACAGATTACATTTTAAGTGTTTTTAAAGATTAACCATAATTGAGCATTAAATGATGGCACATCATCTAAACATAAAAATTGTATTTACTGACACTGATGAATTTTAAAAAGCTCTAAAATTGGCTGATGATATGGTATATTTTAACAGATATGTTTTTTTAATGTTTTCTCATATTCTCATCAAGGCTGCATTTATTTGATCAATAATACAGTATGCCTATAACAGTAATATTGTGAAATATTATTACAGTTTAAAGGGTAAGTTCACCCAAAAATTTAATTTCTGTCATTAATTATTCACCACCATCTTCAGAACACAAATTAGTATATTTTTGATAAAATCCGAGAGGTATATGACTCATTCATAGACAGCAACTTAACCAACACTTTCAAGGTCCAGAAAGGTACTAAAGATATCGTTAAAACAGTCAACGTGACTGCAGTGGTTCAACCTTAATGTTATGAAGCGATGAGAATACTTTTTGTGCGCAAAAACAAAACAAAAATAACAACTTTATTCAACAATATCTTCTCTTCTGTGTCATTCTCATAAGTTGTTTATGTCCAGCACTTCCAGGTATACATCAGAACGCTGACTTGTTATTGGCCGGCTCCTGCGTCAGCATCACACGTATGCGTCGTGCTGCTCACATGATCAGTTTTGGCCAATACTGAGCCGGCATTCAGACGTAAACACGGAAGCCTTCACTGTGATTACTGTGGCACCTGCGAAATGATAATGACAGGGAAGAGAAGAGATTGAATAAAGCCGTTATTTTTGTTTTGTTTTTGCGCACAAAAAGTCACTTCATAACATTAAGGGTAAACCACTGGAGTCACATCGACTCTTTTGACAATGTCTTTACTACCTTTCTGGACCATGAAAGTGTTGATTATATTGCTGTCTATGAATGAGTCATATACCTCTTGGATTTCATCAAAAATATCATAATTTGTGTTTTGAAGATGAACGAAAGTCTTACAGGTGTGGAACGACATGAGGGTGAGTAATAAATATACTATGAATAATACTATTCATTCTCGCTAAATAAATGTATAGGCTATTAATTTCTTTAAAAAATATTTTTGACCACAAACTTAAGAAATACACAATGTTTCACACTGACAGACCTCAGATCAGACTGGAATATCCCTGCTTTGGCTCCTCTGCGTTGAGCACATCATTACACCCGCCGTGTCACGAGAGATGTATCGACCACAGGACAGGATTTCCAGAGAGGATTCTCGGAACTGGACAAACATTATTAGGAGATTGACTGGGGCGTTTCATTGCACACTAGGCCAACCATAATGTAAATAAATATCAATAGACTCTGTAAAAGAAGATGAAGGCACATTAAACAGACCTGTTTGTTAGTAAGGAAGTAGATGATGGGATTGTAGACCGGGCTGGTCTTGGCGAAGTACATAGGCATGGTGGCGACCAGAGGTGGGATGTAGATCTCTGGATTCACAACCACAACCACAGAGATGACGGTGTAAGGCAGCCAGCAGATGAAAAACGAGATAATCATGGCCAGAACCATCCGTACCGCACGCTCGTTGTCCTCCAGGCAATTTTTTCCTCCTTGAAGTTCAATGCTGTTGTTGATCTGAAATGATGGATTGTCATTTGCCACTCTTTGAGTCATTATTTTTTATATATATATATATATATAGATATAGATATAAAATTTAGATATCGCGATATCGATCCAAACACCTACTCGATCTTATTACTAGTCGGCACTGCCGCTAAGCCAGAGAGAGCTTGTCATGTAGGCCTATATATATATGAAACAGCTTTACAACCACAAACTGTCTTTTCAACCACACGGTATCACTTCAGGGTTGCCAGGTTTTCACAACAAAGCCTGCACAATTGCAAACTAAAAACTAGCCCAATCATGTTTCGGGGGGTCCCCTGGTAAGAAATCACATTCCTGGGGGGTAAAATCTGCATTCCAGGGGTTAAATGTCATGTTATTTAGGTGCACTTTAACCTGCGGACATGAAAAACAACCCGTGGCAACAGTGATAAAGTAGCCCAATTCCGCGGGAAAAGCACAGACTTGGCAACACTGATCATTATTTCTGTGTTACAAATTCAAAATCACAGAACTACTGCAACAAATGATTATAGTTCGGATATAAATTATGTCTACGGTAGCGATCGAAATCACCTTTTGAAAGTAGGTGGCTTGATGCTTCAAATAAAGATTGTATCAATTACATCATTTCACCAGTAGGTGGCGACAAGTGATTATTAAAAAAAGTGTCATTGAATCATTCATTCAAGAGATTCTGTTAAAAAGCTGATTCATCCAGTTATGAAACAAGTGAAGACTTTGGCTGTGTCCGAATTTGCATACTTTTGAGTAGGTACTTATTTTGAGCAAGTATTACTTTGTCACCGCTAAAAAAGTACATACATTCCAAATGTGTGTAGTATGAATGTATTCCAGACATACTACATTTGCCATGTTGTCACTGTCATGTGACCAACCAGCTTCACTGCCATTCACAACTCCTTTCCCATGGCCTCATGAGATAGTAAAGTGTCCATCATATGCACACTTCAGAATATTGTAGTTGGTCAACCGGGTCCTTTTTGCATACTCTTTTATGAGTACTGTGAATTCAGACATACTTCATTTGTCACATACTGTTTTGTGCCTACTATATAGTAGGGAAGTGTGCAATTTTGCAGCCTCAATGAGTGAGTCATTGACTAAGTAAGAACTAAGAACGAGTCACCTACCTTCCTCATGGACATAAGGACTCTGCTGTAGCAGTATACAATGACAGCAGTGGGAAATATAAAGCACAAAAGCGTGTAAACGATGAGGTAACTGTAATTTGACCAGGATCTCTCCTCCCAGCCTAATGAGCAGGACGTCTGGACACCCTCTGGCCCGTACGAGCTCCAGCCCAGCAGTGGAGCGACAGCCCAGAAGAGGCAATAGAGCCAGACGAACAGCAGCCCCTGGCAGCTCCTGCGGACATTCAGCTTGAAGCCTGCCATGGGTTTGCAGACGACATAGTAGCGCTCGTACGCCAGTAGTGTGAGAGTGCATAAAGAAACCAGGCCTAGAAAATTAGACATAAACCCGTTTTTTTTTTTTTTTTGCTTGGCATATGCAGTTTTATTCAGCTTTCTCAAAACAAATCCAGAGATTAATCACTATTTTAGGCTATTATATTTTACAGATAGTGTTTTAATCATTTCTTGGTTTTAGTACAGATAATATTTAATAGTGGCCAATTAATATAAATATAACATATAATAGTCGTTAAAATATTTGTCTTTAAAAACATTTCTTTAAATTTATAAATACTTCATACTTTTAATACTAGTACTTAATACTAGTTTAGTACTTAAAATACTTTTTGTACACATTTTAAAAAGCCAAATATTTAATTATATTATATTATATATATATAATATAATATAATTAATGCGTAAATTTAACATTTACGCATTTGGCAGACGCAAAGCGACTTACATTGCATTATACTATACATTTGTATCTGAGTATGTGCAATCCCTGGGATCGAACCCATGACCTTGGCATTGCTAGTGCCACGCTCTAACCACTGAGCTACAGGAAAGC
>RJVU01047120.1:6545483-6562933 GCA_003731715.1 Anabarilius grahami | reverse complement strand
CTAATAAAAATAACGAAAAAAACAAAAAAATGATTTAAACTAAATTTAAAATTAAAACAGATAATATAAAAATAAAAACTAATTTTATATATTAATAAAAACTATAATAGTATCTTAATAAAAATAAAATGTGTAGGAAAAAAAATATATAAAGATTAATTTGAGATTAGTTACCTCATTTCCTCCCTTTCATTGATCCACTGCTGAATCACCATTTGTGACGCAGGGTCCCGGTGCACCTGCCACATAAAGACAAAATACAGCTTGCTCAGTGGAAATGACATATGATGCACTTCATTGGGTGTAGAGAATTATTTTAACTTGGTCAATATTAGATTGCATGCTTATTTACCTTTGCATCATCTAAAGTTAAAACAAAGTTAATTTTTAAAAACACTGTTTACTGATTTAGCCTTAAAGGAGCCGCTCCTTAAAGGGGTCATGAACTGCATTTTTTTTTTTTATTATGTTTCCTGAGGTGCACTTATAATGTTAGTATGATTTTTTTAGAAATAAAAGGCCATTTTCTACCCTGATTTTAGCTCTCTGATTTGAACTTTGACAATGATTTTACTATTACAGCTGTCGAGATTAAAGGTGTGGTAAGTCATATTTCGAAAACGCTGTTTGGAAGTTAGTCGGGCCGACACCAGCAACAAACGTGTAACCAATCAGCATTAGGGGGCGTATGACGGTTGAGGAGACCGAACGAGGAAGAGGGAGATTTGAAAAAAACACTGCAGAACGAGAGATGAGACAATACAAAAGAGGTCAAAAGAATATCACTGGAATGAAGGTTTATGACTGGGCAAGCGCTTTAGGACCCGCGTTAATATTAGAAAGCTTTCCAGCGCTGGAGAGAGCTAAGCAGGAAGGCCTGAAAACAGACGGAGGCTTCTTTGACTCCGCTTCACATGTGAGTAACACTGAGTTTGAGTGTCATTGATTGTATGGAGCTGCTGTGCTGTTGGCGACTAACAACGAAGTCTTGTTTGCGTTTACTATTGTGTCATTTTTTGTGCTTTCTTGTGGTTTGTTTTCAAATATTAACAATGTCCAACAGAGTTTTTTAAATATGACTTATCCCACCTTTAACTAATCGTGAAAAGTGTTGATTATAGCATTATATTTAGATCTACTCCCGTTACATGAAATGTTGCAGCAATTAACATTGTAGCCAATCACAGACAGTCTGTTGAGTGTATGAATGCAGTGAAGTTGTAATTGCAACTTGGTTTCTGCACACTCACGAATGCTTTCATCATAACTGTGCAAACACAATATAAATAAGAGATTCACTGTGCAGTGTAGACAGCGTCATTGATTATATAACAAGAGTTTTGGGAGGGTCCAGAACTTAAGGTGATGATACATGGGGCGACTTTTTGAGCAGTGTTGCTTGAGCACTTTCCCATTGATAATCAGCAACAAATTTCTATCTGGATACTTTAGATCGAAATTTGTTGCCCATTCTCAATGGGAAAGTGCCCAAGCAACATCGCTCTGCAACATTGCTTAAAAAGTTGCGCCATGAATCATCACCTTTAGTCACTGATAAACTCGCACTATGTGATTGACAGTTCCAGCAATTATAGAGGGAGTGTATGTAATTTAAATCACAACAGATTATTTTCATGCTACTAAGAGAAACAATGTGAACTTGACCGTTTAGTCAATGACTTGATTTACTGACGCATAAACAGCAATAAATGATTTTGAGACAAAAAAAGTCTGACTGTACATGAATAATTACATAACAGAAAATTATTTATCACAGATTATGTATTAGAATTAACAGGGTTACTTGCATGTTGTTGCATTACTGTCGGTCCATATCTTACAGTAAAAATCTATTTGCAAAGCCTGCGCCAAAATTGCGACTAATTTATTAAAGAATCCACAGTGAAATGTACCGAACAAACAAATAATTCTCTACTGAAACATTCACATAGTTGAAAATAAATAAGGTGAAGTAAACATCAGAGATGCTTTGCCACAAGCTGTACCTGTAGGAACTACGCTAACTATGGTGATGCAGATCTACTTCTGAGGTGGTATTCCAGGAGCATCCACATTGTTGGAACCCTTCCGCATCGTCAGCAGGGATCTCAGGGTCTCCGGTGTTTCGCCCCTTAACCTGAACACCTCGCCTGAGTGGGGCAGCGAAGACTGACTAGTCTTCACCTGCAGAAGGGTTCCAACTGTGGGCTCTCTTCAGCCACAGCCATCTTGAACTGGACTCAGCTGCTGCAGCAATGTCCCTGGTGGCTTTCTTCAGTTGTTTAGACTCCAGGCCCACACTCTGGAGGAAATAGCGCACCGATTTTGCTGGGAACCCGCAGCAGCCGACTTCAGTGGGGTAGCTGATTGCATGCCACCCCTTTAGAACAGCTTCGTCGACCAGGTCTTGGTACTTGGCTTTTTTCAGTTGGTGGGACGTGGCTAGCCTCTCTTCCTAGGGCACCGTGAGCTCAGCAATTATGATGGTTTTCGTGCTCATGGATAACAGGACCACATCTGGTCAGAGGGAGGTCACTGCCACGTCCTGTGGGAAGACAAGCTTCCGCTTCAGGTCTACTCTCAACTCCCAATCAGAAGCAAAATAGAGGGTGGGTTCTTGGCCACCATGCCGGTCTTATAAGCCTTGTCTCCTTTCCTCACAAAGGTTATGGCTTTGGGCAGATGGACCTGCTTGTTGTTGGCTTTGACTCGCTGCTGTTCCACCCATTTGGCAATTTCCGTGAGGACCTTGTCGTGCCTCCATCTGTACCGCCCTTCTGCCAGTGCCTTTGGACAAGCGGTCAGGATGTGGTTCAGTGTACAAGAGGCTGCTCCACATTGGTTGCAAGATGGGTCTTCCCCTCCGCCCCAGATCCTTATGTTTCTTGGTGTTGGCAGCAGGTCAGTCACTGAACGCAGGAGAAAGCTCAACTTCCCTTGGTCGGTCTGCCACAGTTCCTTCCACGACAGAGGTCGCTCCTGTGCCTGGTCCCACTGCGTCCATCGACCCTGAGAGTTAAGCCCGATCGCTTTCACCTGGCGCTCCTCCTCTACTGCCTCACGGACTCTTTGCACCACGAGGCCTCTTCTGGCTCTGGCATCAGCCCTGCCCCAACTCTTCTCACTGTAGTGTCCAAGGCCCAGGCGTCCCTGGCATACCACGATTTCCTGGTGTTTCCAGTAGGATTCTGCTTCCATCACGGCTTGCTGGGGTTTCCACTTTCTGACACATTTGATGGTCTTGTTTGCGTATCTTACTTTCCCCATCTTTAGATGCGATGAGTGTACTGACTGCCCTTGCCTTGGTGGCTTTAAACTCCTCGACCACTGATGAGACTGGCAAGGGAAGCTTAGAGGTCTTGTTGTAAAGGTTGATTGCACTGAATGATGGGGGGACTCCCAGCCATTTCCGCAAGAACTTACTACACAGTCTTTCCATTCCTTCCACCTGGGACATGGGAAAGTCATAAAGTAGGAAGGGCCACTGCAGTATGATGTCATACTGAAAACACCAGACTTTAAACCTCCCGAGCAGTTGGCTGGGCTCAATTGCCTTAAGCCAGGTGTTCAGCTGGGCCTTGGTATTAGTGAGATTGCCGCTCTCCTTTAAGGAGCTGTCGTACTGCTTTCCGAGGCATCGGATCCCTTGATCTTGAATTGTTGGGATCTCAGAGCTTTGGATGTTGAAAGACTGTAAGCTTCCTGTTAGCTTCCCCTTCACGATACTGAGGCTCCTTGACTTTTCCGGTTTAACCTGCAGGCGTGACCATTTTGCCATCTTTTCCAGTGCTCTCAGGATCCACTGTGTCCCCTGGATAGATGGAGTCATCACCGTCACGTCATCCATGAACGCTCGACAAGCAGGGTGTCTAATGCCATCATCTGCTTTCGGGCCTCTGCACTGCATTCCTCCTACCTTTAGCAACAGGTTCATAGCCGCTATGAACAGGACCACGGAAATCGTGCATCCTGCCATGATGCCCTTTTCGAGCCTTTGCCATTTGGTGGTGACACTTCCCATGGTGAACCTCATCTATAGCACATCCATGTGTGCCATTACAAGCTCAACTACCTCTGATGGAACACAGTAGTGATCTAATGCCTTTCGGATCAGCTGGTGTGGGACACTTGAATAGGCTTTAGCGAGATTCAACCAAACGACAGAGAGTGTGTTATTGTTACTCTTGGCTTCATAATGCTTTCCTAGCATTAGGATTCTTTGGAAGGTAATGTTACTTTTAGTCCAGTGATTCTGTATCTCTCTTCTCATCTCACTAACACGCCAGTGGGCGGGGCCAAAGATATTTAACGCACTATTGCATCATAATGTGACAAAAACCGAAAGGAGTCATCTTCGGAGCTTGGTTTCAATAAAAGCTTCAGGATTAACAAGAACGTTTTGAGTTCTGAATTTTATATCATGTTTGCATAGTACAATGACCTCTTACATGTCAAATGATCAAGGAAAATTTGATTTCTCAATTCATGACTCTTTTAAAAACGGATCATTTCAGACAGAGAGTCAAAGTGAAAGTTGAAATTTATTGTTTTTATTTTTGCAAAAAATGTTAGTAACATAAGTGAACCTCAAGGAACATATTAAAATAATAAAAAAAATCCATGTCATGACCCCTTTAAAGCGATTGTTAACTGTTTTTTTAGTACATATATTCTAAATAGTAGCTAATTTTAATATTGGCTATTTGATTAAAGCTTCACTCTGAAACGCATCAGTTTACGAAGTAAAATAGGTTTTGACTGTTTTAGAGCGTCCCTTTTTTTTGCTTCAGAGCGCCCCCTGGTGGTCTGACCTGCATTTGTTCCAGCAGCCCGGTCAGGGCCTGCAGCCAGGTCATGGTATGGACGTATTCCTCAGTATTCATGATTTTGATCTCCTTACGCAGCTCAGGAATGATAGCTCCTGTTCTCCAACCGTGTTTCAGTGTCAGGTCCTAAACACATCATGACATCCTTTTCATGACAAAATCAACCACTCAAAACAATGCTTTCAGAAGGCCAAATCATTGTCTGTGATATCTGCACAGGGCATGCTGAGGCATGTTTGCATTCTAACTTGCAAATTATATTAATAAGGCAGTACTACAGCCAATCCTCTAAATGCATTGTGATGAGCTAAGTGAAAAAAAATTGCAGATAAAAATAAACTTGTATTTCATTAAAAACTGAAAGAATAGATTTTTTTTTTAACCTAATATTTGCATGCCATGTTTTTTATGCTTATTATCAAATCAAAACACAATAATGTTTGTGTATGTGTAGAAAAGGACAGAATCTGATCCTTACAGCAAGGTCGCTGTAAATGTGATCTCCAAAGTACAAAACCTTTGAGCCCCTCCATCCTGTAAGCCGCAAAAACTCATAGAGGTTTCCCTGGCAACAGACAAAGAACAGATCAGATTCCACCATCTTCATTGGATAGAAACAGCTGGCAGCTAAAAAAAACTGGGGCATGAAGGATTACCTGTTTATAGATCTGCCCTTTCTCAAGGCGGTGAATTCTGTCCCATAACAACACGCCTTTATCAGTAACTCGTCTGAATGGTCTTCGGAAACCAGAAAAAACACATGTATACATATTTTTTGGATCCAAGAAAAGTTGACATTCCTAAATACCTTCTCAAAAGGTCATGATTTAACTAAAGGAATCTGTGAGGGAGGTTGTAATAATGTCCGAATGACTTTAATTTCGAAGCGATTCAACAATGCCAGACTTGGCCAGAGATTTCTCAGGGTTTTCGGAACTTACTTCCTCCTGTCGTTGAAAAAGCCTGGCTTGTCGGCCTGCACTATGACAACATCAAACAGGTCCTGCCAGTCCTTCCCAACTATATAGTTCATGCCTCGATCTCTACAATAAGAAAATGAAAAGACATTTTATTTGAAAAGGGTATTTTGTTACAAGCACTTAGTCACAATGGCTTTGTAAAAATTCTTCGTTTCTCATGTGATAACCGTTTATTTATGTGTATTGATGTTTATTTTGATTTAAATTTAGTAGCTTGGTTGCACTCACACAAAATCAAGCGGGCTGTTGGTGATCAAAAACATCTTCTTCCCGTTCTTAGACAGCTTCTGCAAAACAGCATGTGTCTGTTCAGCGTAACAGATGTACTTTTCTGCAGAAAAGAAAAATCAAGGCATGACAAGAACATCTAAATTGTATAATTTGCACTGATGATACAATACACATATCCAGGTCCTTGTAAGAACATGGAAAATAAAAATTTACCGATATCAGCCTCTACCGCGCGATACATAATCCCTCTGACATGGACATCTCCAATGGCCTCCTGGGAACGGAGAAACACACCAGATGCAAAATATCAAAGACAACGTAACATCAATGTTCTGCAGTGAAACAACACACAAAGCCATGACGCACTGCCAGACACCGCCTGTGAAAGCTCTCGCTCATTTCATCTGGGGACAGTCATCGATCCTCTGAGACTTGTTAATTTATAATGATAGGGAGGACTGAACATAAGAGCAATGATGTGCATCTTTTATTGATTAAATTGATCTGTAGACCCACTAAAAGACTTCTGTCCATCTGTAACGCTACTCCTCTCCAGGCACATGGCACAGATGGTGCTTCCAAACGGTGCCTCTAAAATTAGACTGTTCCTGTCCATGCTGCTCCCTACAAACTTAAATAGCACTTTCAGGAGCCGTATTTATCCAAAATGTGTGGTCAGAAGATTCTGTGCCTTCCGACATCTCCGGTATCTTAAATATGCCAGCACTTCCATCTCCTTAGAAACCAATATTGGTGAAGGAAATCTTAATTTTTGAATTGTAAGGCACGTTTTGATGAACAACTATACCTTGACGTCTTTATAAAGATGAACAGGCTCGTAGTCAATGTTGTGCTTCATGAAGTAGTCATTAACACATGACAGCAGCGTCATTTCTGGCAGGGAGAAGATGTCCATGAACTGCTTCATGGTGTGACCGTGAGAGCTCTGTATGGGAGATCAGAAGAGCTGTATTAAAGAGGGGACCTGTTATGCCCTTTTTCTATGTCTTGATTTTGTTTTTGGGGTCTACTAGAATAGGTTTTCATGCTTGAATGTTCAGAAAACACATTATTTTTCACATATTGTACATTGTTGCAGCACCTCTCTTCCCAGTCTGTCAGTAATGCGGTTTAGTTCTGGTGTCTGTAGCTATGTTTCCATCCACCTATTTTTACGTGCATTTTGGGATATCGCATGGATGGAAATGCCAAGATGATCATAAATTCTAAAAATGCACATTAAAAACGTTTGCGCTCAAATTAGTAATATGAAAACATGCGCATAAACTATGATGGAAACACTTTTACTGAATAAATTCCTTGATGCACATCAAAAAGACGTGACTTTGTGATGAGACGGTATAACTGGACTAACCAATTGGCCAATCTCTGAAATGCTGTTTTGGTTATTCTGTAATGCCTGAGCAAAGTCTGTCGTTAAAGTGTTTCAGTATAATTCCCTCCCGGAAGTATCACATACTACTGCGTTCACAAACACCAGGCACCCGAAAGCAAGATAACATGACAGCGTTTATTGTGTTTCATCTGCACGCTCTGAGGCGAGAAAGAAAGTTATTATATTTGAAAATATATTTAACGGCAGTTTATCAGGATGTGACGATTTTGTTCTCTTCGACTAACTGGATGGAAACGGTGCTTTATTCGCAAATCTTTTATGCGATACTCCAAATCTGCGCACAAGGTAAATTCGCAACTTTGGATGGAAACATAGCTAGTGAAGCCCCTCCTTCTGAAAAGTGCAATGTGTTGTGATTGGTCAACCGCATTGAGCTTGTTTTGGAAATGTCAAGCCTCTTATAAAGCCCGGAACACACCAAGCCTACGGTCAGCCGTCGGGCAGTTTTTGTTTGTCGGCCAAATAAGTTTTCCGCACCTTTTTTTTGGCCGATTCGGCGTCGGAGCTCGTCGGTCAGTCGGGCCATATGATCATTCTGATTGGCTGTTCAGCTACTGCCACCTGCTGGTACGGAAAGCATTTATCTTAGGCAGGCGCAGAACGGACGTGCTACTTGGTTGTCGGGTGTCGAGCGTCGGTTTGGTGTGTCAGGTCAACTTTGGACCCAGACGCTGCCGACGTGAGCCAACCCCGCTTTCTGCTTTTGTCGCCACTAGTTCGTCGGCGTCGGCTTGGTGTGTTCCGGGCTTTACCCCACTACAAACACAACTCAACCAAGCCCCGCCCCCTTTTTTGTGTATGTCTTGGGAATATTGTGACGAGTACACTTCCGGAAGAAAACTCAAGATTACAACCAAAGCATTTCAGGGAGTTCAGAAACAGTGCGTACGGATATAGAGAGTTTTGGAGTGACTTCTAACTTTGCAGACCTTTTTCATGCTCAAACAGCAACAATACAGGACAAGTTGGTCACAACTTCGCCACATAGATCGACAGAAAGCTGCTTGGTTTGAAACGGACTTCTGTGTGAGCCGCGCTCCATACGTCGCTACACTACTGACCTTTTTAAATGGATGTTTTTGCCTGGAAAATGTCGCTAATGTGACCGCACCTTTAGGAAATCAAACAAGCAAAAGACAGTAAGCATACAGACCTTGCCATAGAAGTCACTCATGATTTCGAGGGGTACATGGGAGCCCTCATACATCGCAATGACCTCCTTTTCTGGCACAGGATTAAGACCCCTACGGAAACATTAACATGGCAATGAGATCATCTATCTTGAGATTAATAATAATGTATAAAACTAGTAAAGTAGATGTTTGTTGCATTCTACCTGTACACAGTTCCCAGCTGGATATAATGAAATGCATCAATCTTCATCAGTAAGGCCTAGAATACAGATGAGATTGACAAGTTAGGCAAAATGTATGAAAACTCAAGAAAAATCTAGATCAGGATTGAACACATACCTTTTGGACATCATAGTGCAGACCACGAATCACAAAATTAGGGATGTAATCATATTCCCTCAATCCCTCTGGATACTGTTATGTGGACAGAAAAAGACAATATATTGTTTCCTAAGGCATTTATTTGTTAAAACTAGTGAAATTCTTAAAAATATTGTTTTTACGGTTGTAATTTTTATGCCTCTAGCATTACCACCACATGGAAAATATTGACAGATTTCATAATTATTATATATATATATATATGAAGTCTTGGGTCAGTCACCCTGTGCTCTTCGATGAGGATGTCTCGGGCGATGTTGAATATGAGTGTGTGAAGGTGACTGGAGTAGAAAGCTAGTGTGTAGTCATAGTCAAAACCATAGATCTCAACGTCCTGCAGACTCATCTGATTATTGGCAAAGATGGTGTCTGGATCGACAAAGTTGTTTGATATCACAGGAATTAAATCTGAGGAAAAAACATACTTGTGTGTTAATAAATAATTGACCCTTTAAGTTCACAGTTTTATTATGTTTGCTAAACTTATAATAAAAAGAATACATTCAAAAGGAACTAAAATGAATAATGATTAACCTGTAGTGAG
The DNA here is from genome assembly GCA_003731715.1 of Anabarilius grahami. Lineage (NCBI taxonomy): Eukaryota > Metazoa > Chordata > Actinopteri > Cypriniformes > Xenocyprididae > Anabarilius > Anabarilius grahami. Next base: position 6,553,421 of record RJVU01047120.1, on the reverse strand, counting down.
ACATTCATTATGAAAAGAAAATCTTTGCATGTGAACATATTCTTGGATGATTTCCATGTAATGACAAGTGTTGTTATTGTTACTAAACTAAAATAACTGAAACTATTAAAAATAATTTCCCACAATTAAAATAAAGCTGACATAAAATACAACATAAATATTAGAAGAAAAATTTTAACAAAACACCTGAATGAAAATTAGACTTGGCAAGCGACAACTGAAATAAAATGAGTTTAAGTTGAAATACTAAAACTAAATCTGAAATAGAATGAAAAGTGAAAATATAAAAACAAAAGCTAATTTAAAATATTAATAAATTAAATCCTATAATAGCATAAATATATATATATTCTCATATTGTGGTTTGCAAGTACATAAACATGGTTCAATCATGTCATACAGAAATCAACACATAACTTGAATAACTAAAATCTTACAATCTAAGTAATATAATCCAATACATTATTATATATCACATAATATGATACAAGGATAGAATAGAAAATAATATTTTATTTATGCATTGCTAATATACAACATCCAAGCAGCTTTCTGGTCCTCTGACAGTTCACCAGTATCTTAAGAGGAAACAGGCATTCCTATAAAAGGTACACAAACTAACCTTGCGTTTGCCGTTTGGTTTCATTGTAAACAGACCAGAGCCAGCTGGTCTTGTCGTCGCTGGAGCTGGTGCACACGTTCCCTGCTGTCAGTTGTCCCAGAGGACCCTGCCTCCGGGACACGAGACCATATTTCGGTCCTCGGGAGCGTCTTATCCATGGCGTGCTGCAGTTGACCGAACTTGTCCCGGTTCTAGTGTGCAGATACTTAAAGTGCGTGACCAGTTTCTGAAAACTCTCCTTATTTCTGAGCAGGTTTGAAACTGGCAAGGACAAGGTCGGCATATTTCCACCGCACCAGAGCTGCCTTCAGTACAGTATGACAGACAAGCGCATTCAGCTGTACATGCTCAAGTATACACATGCTTACTTCCGTTTGCACGTCTACAGGCTGTTTTCCATAATAAAAGTCCATATACCTACCTCAAAAAAAAATTGTTCAGACGAAAACAGTAAAAAGAACATTTAGAGAAAGGTCATATTTTCACAAAAATTTATATTTTCTGAAATTAATTTCGTTTTTTTCCCTAAATAAAAGCAGCAAGACCTGAAATGGTTAGAGAAACTCTGAATTAGGCTATACCACAAAAACAATTGTACAGAATCAGATAAAGGAAAAATGTTGAGCGTGAAGTTCGAATTTTTTTATATGAAAAATGGAAACACAGTACACATGTAAATAACTTTATTCACAGAATAAAATAACTTTTGTACCATTTTACTCAGGCTTTGAAAAAAAAAGAAAAGATGTTTCTATACACAGTAGCTATGAAAAACAAATCAATGGGTCACTGTTTCTCAGAGTCTGTCTGTCTTTCTTTCAAGCCAAGAAGTTCTGTTCGCAGTTCTCCAGGCTTTGGTGGGACCTCTGGAATGGTCTATGATTTAAGAAGAATTAAATAAATAAATAAATAAATAAAAACATTGTTTATGCCTATTATACGTTCCTGGACTTATTTATAACATGTATTGATGAATGTAATTAAAATAAAGTTAAAATTGAAAATGAAAATTATCCCATGATTTACTCACCCTTTTAAATATGGCTATTTATCTTACAAAAATTAAAATGGATTACTTTTATGATGGGTGGATGAGCTTTTTGGAGTTTCAAAAACTCAGGCACTATTCAATGCCATTACAAAGCTGGCAAGAGCCAGGATATTTAAAGGGTTAGTTCACACAAAAATGATAATAATGTAATTTATTATTTACCCTCATGTCGTTCCACACCCGTAAGACCTTCGTTCATCTTCGGAACACAAATTAAGATAATATTGATGAAATCCGATGGCTCAGTGAGGCCTGCATTGAGAGCAAAGCCATTGAAACTCTCAAGATCCATAAAGGTACTAAAAACATATTTAAATCCGTTCATGTGAGTTCAGTGGTTCTATCTTAATATTATAAAGCGACAAGAATACTTTTTTTGTGCCAAAAAAACAAAATAACGACTTTTATAGTGATGGCCGATTTCAAAACACTGCTTCATGAAGCTTCGGAGCTTTATGAATCTTTTGTTTCGAATCAGTGATTCGGATCTCCTATCAAACGCCTGAACTGCTGAAATCATGTGACTTTGGCGCTCTGATTCACTGATTCGATTCGTAAAGCTTTGAAGCAGCGTTCTGAAATCGGCCCATAAAGATATTGTTGAAAAGTCTTTATTTTGTTTTTTTGGCGCACAAAAAGTATTCTTGTCGCTTTATAATATTAATGTAGAACCACGGTACTCACATGAACTGTTTCAAATATGTTTTTAGTACCTTTATGGATCTTGAGAGTTTGAATGGCTTTGCTGTCTATGCAGGCCTCACTGAGCCATCGGATTTAATCAACAATATCTTAATTTGTGTTCTGAAGATGAACGAAGGTCTTACGGGTGTGGAACGGCATGAGGGTGAGTAATTAATGAATTTTTTTCATTTTTGGGTGAACTAACCCTTTAATATAACTCTGATTGTGTTCAGCTGAAAGAAGAAAGTCATATACACCTAGAATGGCTTGAGGGTGAGTAAATTATGGGATAATTTTCATTTTTGGGTGAACTATTCCTTTTAAATACCTACAGGCAACGTAAAATTACAGAAATAAAATGGGTTGCAAATGGCAATTCATATTTACAGACAAACACCTAAACAAATGAAAACACACAAAACCTGATCTGGAAACTTACTAAATCAGGACGGTAATACTGATGCACAACCTGTGCTCCAGCAAACATTGACAACACACTGGCAGCAAACATCCTTAGATATCTTGGCCAAGATACACCTGCTGGCATCCTTAAATCTCAGCTGGCTGACAAATGTTTTGCCAATTAAGAGACTTTATACCTAAAGAAAAAAAAAAGTTATAATTGCTCCACTAACAATGTTTGGGTTATGTTAACCCATTACCACTGTTTTAAATTATTTAATGTATATTTTAAATCTATATTTGTTTCAATGCAGCTTAAAAAAAAGAAATAATGAACACTTCAGCATTTCAAGTGACACAGATAAGTATTTTATAAGTCAATTTCATAACATCAGTTTTTGCTATAAGGTCATTTTATCATTACTAGCCATATTAAACGTAGCAACAAATGAAGTATATGTGCTATTAAATAAGAACAGCATTATATTTCCCACATTAAGCAGGATAAAGTCTGGAGAACGATATACTAACCTTGCTTAGTTCCAGTCGAAATAACATTACGGAGTGGTTTTGTTGTACGACATTCAGCAGCAGTAAAGGTTCTTGTTACATGTCTCACATGTTCGCTTTGTAAATCATGTTTATCATAGGGTGTACTGAAATAATAATTTGCCTTAATTTCACTAAAAAATTGATGAAAAATAATTAAATTGATTAAATACTTTATTCTAGACTTATGTAAACATTAGTAATTTCATGCACACCATAAGATGCGATTTACATAGAAATGTATGAAGAGAAAAACACCAATTCCCCTTTGTAAATAATGGTAGAGTCCAACAATGTGAAGCCAGCCATTAGAAAACTAACGTTTTATTGTACAAAAGTGTGGATTTAAGTTCGGCAAGAATTGTACTTTGTACTGATGTTTTGAAATGTTAATTTTTAAATCGTTGTCTATACTAAATAAATAAAATGCAAAGCTTTGAAAACAAAAATATGCAATTGTATCAGTAAAACAGAGACTTTTATTTTGAATTTAGTCTTTTCCTTTGTTGACATTTTTACTTACACCGGCTTCATCCATCATGTGTAGCATCATTTAGCTCCTATTTTTCTGCATAAAATACTGATATGTGCCAGAAAAGGTCTGAAGAATATATATGGCAGGTAAGATTCATAACCCAAACGCACAGAAATATATCTGTACGTTACGAAACGAGTTATTTTATGCTTGTATGCGGTCAATTGTCCACACACAGCTCTTAGCTTATTGAATGCAATGAGCTAGTTAGATTCATCCTATAGTGCTGCCCATAACAAGAGGCTTAGTAGTCTTTAAAATATGTATATTTCTAGATAATATGTGTATTTTATATTATCTTGTGACGTTTAATTGATAAGCTAAGCGTAATAAAAACGGGACGGATTTAACGAGAGATTAAACAAAGGGAGGTGTGGTTAACCAGCTGGCATATTAGTAACATAAACATGAATATTAATCTATTAAAGTAAGACCACCAATTAAGATGGAAGAAAGGCAGTATTCATCTCTGACGGCCCCTATGGATTATCTTCAGTACTGGTAAGTTTGCCCAGCCCAAAAAGATCCCAAAACAAGTTAATAAATCTTTTAAATAAACTAGTGATTTTTTATAATGTGATTAAGATTAACATCTCGACAAATGCTCTCAAAATGGGATATGAAGGTGTATGGTAAATGTGAAAACACTGACCAGTTTAGATTATTCCTGAGCTTTTCAAGTAAGTGCAGTGTTTCTCTCTTTGTAATTTTGTTTTCTCAGGTATCAAACCAGTCCCCAGCAGTACCAGCCGGAGCAAGTGCCGCACTACCACCAGATGGTTAATGCCGCCCAGTTCGCTGAGAGACCCATGGAGGACAAAATCATGACTGATTTATCAGTGCATCAAGATCCATATCTGGATCAACCTCAACAGCATCACCAAGATTCATATCTGGATCAGCCACATCAAGATCCATATCTGGATCAACCTCAACAGCATCATCAAGATCCATATCTGGATCAACCTCAACAGCCTCAACAACCCTCTGTCCAACAACCTGGTACAGCCGTTTCCTCACAGCCCTTTTGACTGGGATATTTCTGCAGCCCATTTGTACAACTTATTAAAAATATTTGTTTTTCAGCCCTTCCGACAACTCCAGCAAAAGGAAAGAAAAGGGGAAGGCCTCTAAAAAGCGAAGTAAAGGAAAAGACGGATGCTGAAGAGACTGCCAAGAAAGCAAAGAGGACGTTAGATCGGTTCAGCGGCATGTCCGTGGAGGAAGTCATGGCTAGAAAGCTGCCAGACGTCATCACACATAATCTTGACATGCTGATTGTGAGTTATTGTTATTGAGTGATATGATCTGTATTTATTTATTCTATCAATTCAGTTTAAATTTAGTTATATATGTGTATATGTATGTATATAAATGTGTGTGTGTGTTTAAATGTATTTATTGGATGGCATTTTTGATAATTTTATAGATCGGCATCAATCCTGGACTGTTGTCAGCCTTCAAGGGAAGGCATTATCCAAATCCTGGGAACCATTTTTGTATGTATTATTCAAATTTTTTTCTTTGTAAAAGGATGTTTATATATTTAGACTTGTCTTTTGATTTGATTGTCTCTTAGGGAAGTGCTTGTTTCTCGCCGGGCTGACTGAAGAACAGCTGAACCACATGCACGATCAGACTCTACCTGAACGGTATGGCATTGGTTTCACCAATATGGTGGAGAGGACCACACCTGGGAGTAAAGACCTGTCAAAGTAAGAGTTTAACATTATCCATGAAAAAAGGTGCGGTCACATTTACTATTGTACAGCAAATTTTCGCAGACGAAATCTAGTCATTTCAATTGGAATTCATGCGATCGTAAATTCCACGTGAGGGTAAAAAAATTTTGCAATGGGTTCTCACGAATTTGCCGCATTGACCAACAGAAAGCTGCTATGTTTGAACGTGACTTCTCTGTGAGCTGAGCTTCATACATTGATACACTATTGAACATTTCGCTGATGTGACTGCACCTTAAAATGAGTTCTTTCCCTAATTTGATGTTAAGTCCTAAGAAGATGCTTGATGTGAATACATTTGAAAAAAGTATTGTTTTGCAGCAAAGAGATCCGTGAAGGTGGACACCAGCTTTTGGAAAAGCTCCAGAAGTACAAACCTTTAATTGCTGTGTTCAATGGAAAATGTAAGTCTTCGATTTGGATTTGGATTTAAGTCTAAACTCTCATTTATGGTGTAATTTAACCCTTTATGTATTTCAGGTATTTATGAAACATTTTGCAAGGAGATTTTTGGAGTGAAGGCCAAGAACTTAGAGTTCGGATTGCAGCCCTACAAAGTGCCAGAAACGGAGACGGTATGAGTTTCTTTCTTGATAGCACTTTGATGTTTCCTGTTTATAGTTGCATATCGATTAGATATGAGGTTCTGTTGTCCAGGTTTGCTATCTGATGCCATCATCAAGCCCACGCTGTGCCCAGTTTCCTCGTGCACAGGACAAAGTGCACTTCTACATCAAGCTAAAAGAGCTCAGGGATCAGCTGAAGGGAGTGGGGAAGGCTCCGGAGATCCAAGAGACAAACTACACATTTGATGTGACTCTGGCCAAAGGTGAAGAGTTTCACAATTTAAAGTTTGCATGGAAAGGAAGTTGCTATTGTTTTCTTCTCTATTGTGACGTATATCCGAGTAAACAGCTTCTCGAGCAAGAAAAAATGTAGGGCAGGACTTGTTTTTTATCAGGAATTGATGCTATTGGTCGATCTCGAACACAATCGGAGATATATTTAAAAATATCCTTGCTCCTCGAAGCTTTATAATGGTAGTGAAGGGGGGGCCACATTTTGAAGCCAAAAACTAAAGCATCCATCCATCATAAAAGCACTCCATCTGGCTCCAGGGGGTTAATAAAGGCCTTCTGAAGCAAATCGATGGGTTTTTGTAAGAAAAATATCCATATTTAAAACTTTATTAACTATATAACTAGCTTCAAGCATACGGCAATAAACATCAATTTTGTCAGTTTGTTGCACAGCCCTATTTGTTTGAACCGCGAGAGGCGTCTAAGCTTACGATACTCCTAGATCCTGCGTCATACATCGCGTCAGGGGTTACTCATTTGCCGCAAGTCGGCTTGGGCAGTAAGCGTATGGTCGTCCACTGGAAGCTAGTTATTTGAATTTATAAAGTTTTAAATATGGATATTTTTCTTACAAAAACCCACCGCTTTGCTTCAGAAGGCCTTTATTAACCCCCTGGAGCCGTATGGATTATTTTTATTATGGATGGATGCATATTTTTTTTTGGGCTTCAAAATCTCGCCCCCCTTCACTACCGTTATAAAGTTTGCAGGAGCAAGGATATTTTTAAATATATCTCCGATTGTGTTCGGCTGAAAGAAGATAGTCATATTCACCTAAGATGGCTTGAGGGTGAGTAAATTATGGAATAATTTTCATTTTTGGGTGAACTAACTCTTTAAAAAACCAAATTGTCTATTTTGATTTCAAGGTGACTTTAAAATGGTTTATTAATGTGCTGTTCGAAAACATGTTGTTAACCAAAGTCTTTTGTAATCGTTTATTCTAGAGGATGCCAAAAGACTGGCAATCAAAGAAGAGCAGCATGACCCTGAGTACGAGGAGACCTGTGCACATGGATCCTGGGGGGAACCACAACAACCGTTTGGAGCCCATCCTTCTAAAGATACAGGTACATACATATTGTGTTGTGTTCAAAAAGAATATGTACAATTTTATGTGTCAGGTGCTTGTAATAATTGTCAAAGCTCTCTAGACCAGGTAACGGACAACCGGTGGACAATGCAGCCATTTGCAGACCAGATTCCAGACATCAGATGTAGCAACAACAACCGAACCACCTGAGAAATGTAGTTTCGCACAAAGACTGTTTGTCTGCACTGCATGTACTGAGAAGGACCAACTAAACATTTTTTTTATGGTTTTATTTAACGTTTTAATATGTTTTGGCTATGTTTCTGAGTGATGATGCTGAGTTGTTACCTGGAATATTTAATGTATATGATTTGTGTGTGTGTGTGTGTCTGTGTGTGTGTGTCTGTGTGTGTGTGTCTGTGTGTGTGTGTCTGTGTGTGTGTCTGTGTGTGTGTGTGCG